>JAKELI010000178.1:0-85768 GCA_021525025.1 Lactarius hengduanensis | reverse complement strand
TCCTGTCTGATGGCGGGTGGTTTCAGCGGAGAGGACTTTGATTCAGTTTTTAATGCTCAACTCGACTCCCTGGCTATCTCCCCTCACGATAAGCAAAGTATAATTCCTGCTCTTCTCGGTATCGCAAAGCTAGCGAAAGTGCAGTCGCAAGGGTATGTTCGTGCGCTCAGTCCCCATAAGGTTCTCATGGCCTTATTTTATGTTCTAGCTCGTCGACGTCACTATCACCATCCGGCGCGCCCGAACCTGCGCCCGAGCCCACGGACACCAACGTCGAAGCCTCTTACCAGATACGCCAGCGATCCTTCTCTTCTAATTCCGGAAGCGGTTACACGATCTGGTACTTTGGCAAGTCTAATTCGAGCATCCTAATGCCGCCCACTATCCCCCAGGCCAAGACTGGACATCTTTATGTTCACCTTGACACTTCTAGGAATGTATTTCTATACTGGATGCTCAACATAGCCAATCAATGGGAGCGCGTTTCGTCAGGGGTGGAGTCCCCTCTCAATCATGATCGGGTTCTTGCTATCCGCGTCAACGGAGAACCGAGTTGGATTACCCGCGCGTCGACCGTCACCACAAAAACGAGGAAGGAGAAAGATATTCGAGAGAAATCGGTGCCAGGGTGATGGCCGTAGGGAGTGCTTATGTTGACCGGATGACCCGTCTTATTGCTTTGTATATGTAAATGCAGCGTCTGAATCTACTTAACCTCTAAGTTGTTGATCTATGTTAAGAAAGGAAAGGGACGAGGGATAAAGAAAAAGACGAGTTTGCTACTGATTTGCGGGAAGAGAACGGCTGCGATAAAGTGCGGGGATTTCCATTTCTCATGAGACTTGGGCTGGGACTGTTCGCGACTTGGTTCGCCAAGATTCACACCAAATAGAACGGGAACGCGACCTGATTTATTCAGCACGAAGGATAAGGCCTATGAGGTTTAAATTCAGAAAAGACATGTACAGTAGCTACAACCTTGACTAGCCAGAATTAGAGGCGGCGGGGACGGCCGGTAAATGATTCGGAGTTTAACGTTTAACCCCCATGCTCACTCTCTACTACCACGTTACCATCACCATCCCTCTTCTTTTGGGTCCCACTTCGTGCTGTTCGGGTCTTTTGTCACCCTCACCTCACAGCGCCCTTCACGAGCGACCTTGGCGTGCCGCCTGGTCGCCTCGGTGGGAGCGTTCGTTGCCCCCCCCCTTCCCTCTTACCTGGTGTCCTCAATCTTCAAGGTGTCCAAACTCTTTCCGTCTTTTCTCATCCTTTCCCCACGACGCCCTTCACGAGTGACCTTGGCGTGCCGCCTGGTTGCCTCGGTGGGGTACTCGTGCCTCCCCCTGCCTGGTGGCACTTATGATTCGGTTTGACCCACGTCGTAGACTTTCATTTTCGTTGGCCTGCCTCGCTTCGTTTTCGGTGGAAACGCTCTGTATACCTTTCCAAGTGAGTTTTTTTCTCTCTCGATGTCTATGTGGTCACCCTTCCCTCCAGATCAGATCCGGTCGAACTCGCAACTCTCTAGGTTGGATGTCCTGGGATCGCTACTCCAGGACTTCCCTCCGCCGTTGCCCTCTGACGACCTTAGGCCGCCCCCCTCCTACCGCCGTCGCGGAGTCGTAGTGGGTGAGCCGCGTTTGGATGCCTTTGGCACTGGCGTGCGCGTTGCTGGGTCGATATCATCGGGGCCGGTCCTGCTTGCCTCTAGTGGGCAACCGTTAGTACTCGCCGTCTGTTGACGGTCAATCTGACTTGGCACCAGGTGTCGGTTGGAGAAAGGAAGGCGGGGCAGGGCGGGAGTGGCAGGCCTGTCCTTCATCGGGTCTTGGCTGTGGGAGCGACGCTCCATATGCTCGCTTTGGTCGTCGTCGTCGAGGTGAGTGCGGTTGCTGCCTTTCCATGTCCTGTTACTGCATCTTAACTTCTCTCTAGTTACCCGATAGTCCTCGTTTCCGGGCTGGAGGCCCCTATAATGTTGCTCCATACCTCTTCCTCCGCCGTCGCCCTCTGACGACCTTAGGCCACCTCCTCCTACCGCCGTCGCGGAGTCGCAGTGGGGTGAGCCGCGTTCGGATGCCTCTGGCACCAGCGTGCGCGTTGCTGGGTCGATATCATTGTGGCCGGTCCTGCTGCCCATAGTGGGCAACCGTTAGTACTCGCCGTCTGGTGACGGTCAATCCTGACTTGGCACCACTACGGATGTCAGGTTGGAGAAGAGGAAGGCGGGGTAGGGCAGGAGTGGCAAGCCTTTTCTTCGTTGAGTCTTGGCCGTGGGGCGATGGTCTCTATTTGTAGGTGTCGATGTGAGTGCCGTCGCCACCTTCCCATTCCCTATCACCGCGTCCTAACTTGTTTCTAGTTCCTCCACCGGACAGTCCTCGTCTCCGGGTTGGAGGTCCCTGGAGCGCTGCTCCATACCTCTTCCTCCGCCGTCGCCCTCTGACGACCTTAGGCCGCCCCCCTCCTACCGCCGTCGCGGAGTCGCAGTGGGGTGAGCCGCGTTCGGATGCCTTTGGCACTGGCGCGCGCGTTGCTGTGTCGATATCATTGTGGCCGGTCCTGCTGCCCATAGTGGGCAACCGTTAGTACTCGCCGTCTGTCGACGGCCAATCCTGACTTGGCACCCGGTGTCGGTCGGAGAAGAGGAAGGCGGGGCAGGGCGGGAGTGGTAAGCCTCTTCGTCGAGTCCTGGCCGTGGAGCGTCGAGCGACGCTTCATATACTCTCTGCCGTTGTCGAGGTGAGTTCCGTCGCCTGTTTTCTGTGCCCTATTACTGCGTTCTAACGTTACCTCCACCCGACAATCCTTGTCTCCGGCCTGGAGGCGCCTGGAGCGCTGCTCCATGCCTCCGCCGTCGCCCTCTGGTGCCTGCTGTACCGGTTAAGTTAAAGAGCATGATTTAACTTTCGGGGAAGACGCTGCCATGGTCCTAGGTAAGGAGAAGGAGACCACTGAGGCCTACCTCAGCGAGGATATTGTGACGGTTTGTCGCCTGCCTACTTCAATGTACTTCAATGCTGAGCGTCAGACAACCAAGGACACCGACACTATTGCAGGCCTTCAGATCCTCTGCATTATCAACGAGTTTAAAGCAGCTGCCATCACCTATGGACTTGACAAGAAGTCCAGGTCTGAGTATCTGATTGACGTTTGTTTTTCTCGCGTTATCGCTGATATTCCCGGACTAACATAAACAAGTACAAACTTTAGCTCTTTCCCTTAGCCGCTGCCTCGCTCGCTCCCTCTTCGATCCATTCACCCCAATGACGTTTATCATTGTATGGAACGGCCTCTACAACGCCAATAAAGAAGAACGGAACGCCGTGGAAGAGCGTGTTCAGGCGCATCTTGTGAGGAGGAAACTCTGGCGACGGAAGGTAAAGTTCGCGTTTATGAGGTACGTTCTTACGCACCCTTTAACCCCCGGTACTCACAACAACTTGCAGGCCTACAGGCTGGCACGGCGAAAGCGGCGCGGCAGAATCAGGCGGTCATATTACCGTCGATTTCTGTACGCGAGCCCGCGTCCACGTTGCAACGCATCATGTGTACTGTACTGAGGCGGCGTACGGGGGTAAGTTCATCAAATTGTATGCGTATTTATACTGATATCTATTTTGTTCTATTAGGGAGAAAATGGGCTAGAAGATGACGGCGCCGTCGCACAACTAACCTAGGCTGGCAAGCGTCCAACTTACTTTAAAGTAAATAGGTCATTCTTGCTTATTATTCGTGTGTTCTTTTCTTTTAAACTTTCTGCGCTTTTTTCGGTCTCGGGCAACCTGAAACTCGGCAACCCAATCTCCCCACACGTCCCCTCGTTGCCTCGCCGTCGCGTTGTTGTCGCCGCTGCTGACGTCCCATCGTCGCTTCTCCATCGCATTACCGTCGCCGCCGTGATTAGGGGGTCGCGCGGCTCGCGTTGACGGAGTGCCCGTTGCGGTAGGGGCATCCTCGTCGGCGTCGTGGTTGGGGTGCCACCCTTCCTCCAGCGCGTCCCCAAGTCCTGCGTGGTACCATCAATATCACGTTCGAAAAGCGTGTCGGTGTCTGGTTCATTCTTGAATGGACCACGGTGTTGGAAGTGCTCGCGACATACTCTGTAGGTGTCTAGGGTACACTGTACAGTAGTCGGATTGTCCACTTTGCGAATCTAATATAACAGTCTCGTATTATTTGTTTACGCGGGTACTCGTACTCGATTGCGATTGACGATTCGGAAAATTCATGTCTCGAGACATTGACTCGAGACATTCTGATGTCGCTGAATATTGTGAGTCGTTTTGAGATTTCGATGTCTTGAATCTTAATGTCTTGAGTCGCTGACTTACGATGTTCCGATGTCGGATGTCGCGCCGAATATCCTCTTGATGAAATCTGAGAATATATAGGGATTATATTGGGAATATGGACTGCTATGTCATCGGGATAAATGACACGAGTTCATTGACAATGAATTTGCGAATCACATTAAAATTTTATAGGGGATCATATTGTAAATATGATTGCAATGTATCTGGTGGCATAACTCTTTCTTCATCATAGAGTACATTGTAAATAAGTTTACAATGTTTTACATGGCAACATTTTAGACATTTTTGGAGAATCCTTCTCATAAATTTAACATAAGAATCTACTTAACATTGGACAATGCCCACAGTGTGAGCGGAGAGGCGGTTGCGCACGTAAGAAAGAAGAAGTCGACCTTGACTGAAGACACGTTCGACGTCGACCGAAGTCGCTAAATTGAGAACGAGTGTAAGCAAAGGTCAAAAATATAATGAGAGGACGACGTACCTGGAATCGAAAGATAAACCCGAGCCATGCGGGATAAACACGGGAAGGTGGAACGTCTCTTGTGCCACCATAAAAGGCCATCCTTGACATCCTCCGTGTCAGTGGCGAGGTAGCGATCGAGCTCGTCGCGGAGATCTGACGAAGTCGGGGCTAGATCAGGTAAGTGGTCGAATATATTGTTTGAGGAAGAAAACGGCTGTAGAGAAGGCTAAGTCAGAATGAAAGGAAGAAAGATCAAACGATACATACGGAATCAACAGGACACGAAAGTGACATCGTCAGTGTCAGTGTCAGTGTCGTCACCGTCTACACCTGTGGGAGCATATGAACGGTCATACTCCTCGCGGAGGAGGGTGTAGGCCGTCTCGATCCAAGACTCTTCCCAGCCTTGTGCCTTGAAGTAAGCGAGCTTGTTGCCGTGGGTGAAGGACTGTCCAATAACATAGCATTAGGAACAATCGAAACGAAATATACAAAGACTTACTCATGGCAATGCGGTAAACCTCGGACTGGTCCGTCTTGTCATAATACCGGTTGATCGCGTTCTTCCCAATGACTAGAGAAGCACGGATAGGAAGAGAAAACTGTTGGGAATCAGATGCAGTGGAGAGGGCTTTGTCGATGTGGTCCATTGCGGGGAATAACAGTGGCAAGATTTGGGGTTCCCCGAGAGAAGAAAAGTGTCGCGTCCTTAAATATCTTCGAGAAAGTGATTTAGCAATGAAAAAGAATAAAAACGTGAGGATATACCTTCAAAACGACCTTGAGTTCTTCTGCAATACCCCACTCTACAGGGGATAACTCATATTTCCGGAGGTCAAGGTCGCGCACTGCAGTCATTGCATCAATTGCAGGGTGAAATTCAAGTGCAAAATTGAGCATATCAAATGTTGAGTTCCACTGAGTCAACACATCTCGAGGCATCATACGACGAGGGAGATGACAAGAGGCCAGGATGGTGTACCACTGTGGGAGGAGTTTGGTTGTCGTATTCTTCACTGCATACGCAAACCTGCGCAACTTGCGTTCCGAGTTAGTAAACAATAGCTGAGAAAAGGTCATGTGACTACCTTAGTCAACATCGACCGCACTGGCCGGATGCCCAAGTCGATCTCGTTCCTTCGCTCCTCTGACAATCCGTCGTGAATATTGATCCACCTGTCCAGTGATGGATCGTCATCCTCTCTCTCCTCTTGGGCATTGTATTCCTGCTCCTTGTCATCAAGCCCATCTGCTAGGTCAGCAAGTGTTTGTGCCGCCTCGTCCATTACCTCGCCATTCTTGGCTTTGGAATGTCAAATTGCTTGATGATAGACTTGCCGTGATGCTGAGAATATGAAGAAAGCATCTCGTTTGATTTGCAGAGCCAGGGAAGCTGTCAAGGAGCACGCTAAGGTGATCAATCATAGTGTCGTTGCTGGATGCGTTGTCCGCAGTAACGCTCAGTATCTGCCCAATAAGGTGAGTATAATGTTTTATTGTCCTAAATAAATATACTGACCTTGTCGCCGATCCCGAAGTTGTTTAGAACCTTGGCAAATGAGTGCGCAAGGTTGGCACCCATATGCGATTTCGGCACATCGACAATGTCCAGGAGCATTGCCAATGGCTTACCATCACGCTCAAAATGGACGGTAGTAGTGATGAATGCCATGTGATTCGGCGAGGGTCCATGCATCAGTGGCAAAGCTTAGTTTGCCGTCGTATTCCTGGCGTCTCTTAGTGAGTATACAATCTATACTCTGTAAGTTCTACTTACTTGCAACATGTTTAGCGATCCGCCCCACGAACGTGCACGAAGGCATTTTTTACATCGCGTGACAGGGTCCTATCCGACGGAATATAGTATTCCGGTCTCCCGGTCTTCATAAGGGTGCGGAATCCACCATCGTTTACGATCGCAAACGGCCCGCTTCTACTCTCCAGACCCCCAACGGACGAACTCAACACTGATAAGTTTAGTTCAGCCACCCATCCCCAAGCCCAGAAGGAAGACATACCGTGTTTCCACCTTGGTATGTTGGCGGTTGACTGTAAGTGACAGTTCCTTGGCCACGCATTGAAAAGCCGAGGTGATTGACCATCAAAGCTTCGATCTTTTCCTAGAGCCTTACAACGGTCTTCACATCATGTGTGGCATCAGCTGCGGCCACTGCCTCTTCGCCCCAGCAAGCTTTTAGCATGTCGGCGCAGATGCTGTTGACTTTGCATCCCCTAAGGTGTGCCACGGGTACGGGTAACACCGCAGGTTTTTGGTCACAGGTATGTACGGGTACGGGTACGGGTACGGGTACGGGTTTTATACCCGGGGGAAACCCGTACGGGTATACGGGTATGCTTACATAAGCATTACATAAACTTTTTGGGTATTTTTTGGGTATATTTCCAGTATTTTTCTGGATGTTTACAACGATTTTTTATCAATTATACTGGATTTTGATTGTTATCCAAGGCCCATAATGGCTTCAGATGAGGAATAAATAGACAATGTAATGATTATTAACATTTTTTCAAAATACTTCACCCAATATATTGATTTTATATTGATTTATACAAAAACCCGTATACCCTTAGGGGTTTTTCCATACCCCTGGAAACCCGTGGAAACCCGTGGAAACCCGTGTATGTTTTCATACCCCTACCCGTACGGGTACGGTGTTCACGGGTACGGGTATGGGTACGGCAAAAAAAACCCGGGGGTTACCCCCTGTCACCACCCTACATCCCCCTTGTCAGGAACCGCCGAATGAATCAGGAACGGCCAACTCCAAGCGGTTGCACTCAAATACATGGGCCTTCCGGCCATTGACATACTCAATCGCTGGAGTGGGCTTAAAGAAACACGTAAATTGGTGCGTCCCACTCTTTGGATAGTCACTCTGTGGGCTTATCAGTACTATGCAGCAGATCACCGAAAGCAAACGCAACACTACCGAGCTCAGCATCGTCGTCCTCAATCACCTCCACAGAGGAGTCGTCCGATATATCGATCGCATCAGGCGTTGGTCTTCTGTGACGCAGCGTCACTGTCATCGCTTTCATCAGCACGTTCGGAGGCAGGAGTTGGGCACAGGGAGGAGGGCTAGGATCCGCAACAGGTGGAGTAGCAGTGGTACGTCGTCGTCGATGTAGCTTCTTTTGTTTTTTGAGAAGGGGATCACGTTTCTGTGACACGTTTGGTGGGTCTTCGCTGCGCGTACCTTTGGACCTTGGAAGACATTGCTGGCAAGTAGAGTGTACACACGAGGACAGGGAGGCGTGAACGGTTGTATATTGATGGGTGTAAATCAAGGAGCTTAAGTACGATAGTTACAGTGCTATGTCCTACCTACGGAATTAACAATGACCACCGGACTGCGCAGTAAACGGGAAAAAAAAAAAGAGCAACTGATAGCGAAGTCGGAATGGGGACAACGCCGGCCACTTTGCCATGGTAAAAAGAAGGGGTAGGACCAGGAAAGGAATAGTGTACTAGAGACAAGACACGAAAGGTATTGAACAAGACAGAAAGACCGATCTGACCAGTCAAGTCCTATTCAGCTGTTTAAAAAAAGGCGGAAAAAGTGCACGGTGCGCACCAAATGCAGGATAGACAGAAAGCGGCGATATTGAGGGACAGTTTGAGTAGCCAGTCTTGCAGCACGGCTTGCGGCATGGCGCGCTTGAGGGGAGGGACAAGGAACGAGGGTGGTCCGTGGTCGGCGACAGACAGGCTATGAGACAGCCAGAAATATTGGCTGCGGCGCGGCTTGTGGGACGGCACACTTGAGATGAAACTCGTGAAATGGGTGGGTGGGGTGGATCCAAGCAACAAAGGCAAGTGCAGCCAGTCTGCAGCCCAAATTGTGGAATGGCGGCGTGAAAAAAATTGGGCAGAAGTGCTGGAATATGGAGGCAATGCTCAAGGAGTGGGTGAGCGAGACAGCAGGAAAAAGGCATGTACCCGCGGGTACCGTACCACGGGTACGGGTTTGGCGCGGGTTGGGAAAGGCTACCCTGACCCGTACCTGGCAAACTGTACCCGTGACCCATACGGGTTTTGTGACCCGTGTCGATCCCTAACCCAAACCGTTTAAAATGGTTTGGGTTTGGGAATCCTGGCTCAACCGAATGGTTTGGTTTCCAGTTTGAGGGTCCCAAACCCAGTTCAAACCGAACCGAATGATTAAGAAAAATATTAATAAATATTTTAAAGTGCTCATAAGTGGTTGGTTTGGTTCAAACTGAGTTTGAACCAAACCAAAATGAATTTAAACCAAATTTGAACCAAAATCAATGGTTTTTGGTCTCAAACAATTTGAAACAAAGTCTTAACTGATGAATTTGAACAAAATCAATTGTTTTTGCCTCAAACCAGGGTCTTAAGTGGTTCCTTAAGTGGTTTGAACCGAGTTTGAACCAAACTGAATGGACTGAACCAATTAAAGACCAATTTAAAACACTTATGCTTAATCAGTTTGAAACAGTTTGGAATGGTTTGGTTCGGTTTGGAACAGTTTGGAGCAGTTTGGTTCAGTTGGGTTCAGTTTGGGCAAATTCTAATCAGTTTGGTTTCCAGTTGGCCAAAATGGCCCCAACCAAAACCAAACCAAACTTCCCCAACACTACCTCATGGAAGTCGCAAATGATGTCAGTCTTCTGAAAAGCAAATGAACTGGCACATTGTGGAGAGGAGTTGTAAGAGGGCGGAGCGGAGCCGATGAGACGGTGACGTAGTGACATGTTCTGCGATGGTTTTGAGGGTGAGAAGCAAGAAGGAGAGAGTGTGTGACACACAAACAAAGTCGGCCATCCCAAAGAAGCTAGGATGGGGCCGGTCAGTATCCCAAATCGGAGAAACAGCAGGCACTGGATGGAAAATTCCCCTTTTACGGTTGACAAAATTTAGGCATATCCTATAACAAAAGGCATTTTTATCCACAATTTTTCACCATATAAATGTTGATAAGGCAAATAAAATGTCAATGTGATTTCAGAGCACAATATGTAGACAATATAAATATACTTTTCCATAATATTATCAGAATATTATAGAGGTTATATTATATATCTTGTTAAATGTTTCACAGGTAATATGTTGATAAAATGCAATAGCACATCATTGTATCAGTCAAAAATGTTATGAAAAAATGATGACATAATTTTGCAACTTGCATAAATACCTCACACAAGAAATTCATGGCCAGTTATTTAACTTCTATCATGGCAATTGTGAATGGTAACATCTTGGCAATATTTTGAATGGATCATAATATACTTGCACAATTTTTATTGGGTAATAATTTTAAATCCTGTCATCATTTTTCCACAAGAGGACAGTATGACAAAATTTTATCAACAAAACCAAGATTTTGCATGCATTTCCAAGCAACACTTGGCCAGACAATATATAATGTGTTTCACAATGGTAATTTGTTAATAAATAAAAAGAAAAATTGCAGGCCTCTGCAAGCCCCCCACCCATACCCTTGACTCAGGCTCACTCAAAAGTACCTATTGTCTGTTTTTTTGGTTCAGATACCATTAGCACACATATTTAATACAGTCATTGTACTACTTGTAAGCTCTGAATGACCCTCCCTATCCCCTCTCCGAACCTGTGTTGACTTCACTGCATTGTGTCGATGTTGTGGTGTCACGGTGCGAGTCAGTGTCGTAGCACCACAGCACTGTGTCAGTGTTGTAGCGCCACAGCACTGTGTCGGTGTTGTGGCCTTGCGGCACTGTGTTAGTGTCGTGGCTTCACAGCGCTGCGTTGGTGTCATGGCCTTGCAGCGTTGTGTTGGTGTCGCCAAGGGTGTCACGGCGCTGTGTCAATGTTGTGGCCCTCACCAGCGCTGAGTCAGTGTCATAGCGCTGGAGCACTGTGCCAGTTGTCATGGCCTTGCAGCACCAAGTCGGTGTCATAGCGCCGCAGCGCCGTGTCGGCATTGTAGCGCTGCAGCATCGTGTTGGTGTCATGGCCTTGTGGCACCACCTTGGTGTTGTGACCTTCCAGCACTGCATTGGTGTTGTGGCCTTGCAGTGCTGCATTGATGTTGTGGCATCACAGCGCCGAGTTGATGTCGCTGGTGTTGCTGTGCCATGTTGGTATTGTAGCGTGTTGCAGCGGTGTTGTAACACTGGGGCACTGTGTTGGTGTTGTAGCCTCGCAGTGGTGCCGTGTCAGTGTCGTGTCCTCGCCCATGTCACCTTGACCTTGTGGTAGGGTTGCCGCGGTACGGTGCGGTCCGGTTCGGGAGACCATTTTTTCCGAACCCCGAACCGGACCCGGGTCCGGTTCGGGCTCTCAGGACGAACCTTGCAACCTCTGAGAGGTCCGGTTGCGGTGCGGTGCGGTTCGGGGCCCAGAGGCGGCCGAACCCCGAACCGAACCCCGAACGCACACACAAAAATGTAAATGTAGATATTATTGCAGAGGTACTGTAGCTAGCTACACGAGTGCCCCGCCTGCACCCCACTGTCCCCGCAGCCCAGCACCAGCCCTTCATCGCTACTGTCGTTGCGTTTGCTGTCGTTGCGTTGCTGCCACTGCACCGTCACATCACTGTCACTGCGCCTCACTGTCCCATCACCCTTGCATCATCATCCCACTGTCATCCGTCCCATCGTCATCGTCGTCACTGCGCTGTCTCGTCATTGTCATTGTCGCCGCCGCCGCCGCCCTACCCAACCTCTTCGTCGTTGCGTCGGCATCCGCCCATCGCCGTCTGCCATCGTCAGTGTTGCCCTGCCACAATTGTCAGTGTCACCTTTCCACTGTCGGCGTCGCCTGCTCATCGTAGTCAACGTCGCCTTGCTGTTGTCGTCGGTTGTCATCGACGTTGCCTTGTCGCCATCGTCGATATTGGCTTTCTGTCACCATCCATGTTGCCTTGCCGCCGTCGTCGGTGTCGACCTGCCGTCATCGTCAGTGTCACCTTGCCGTCACCATCATCACTCACCATTGTCGTCTTCACCTCGCCATCATTGCCATTGCCCTCGCTGTCGTTATCGTTGCTTGCAGCTGCGTCGTTATTATAGGCGCGTGGGGTGGTGCAGTGTAAGTGGTTGGGGGTCCGCGTGGAGAAGCGGCTTCGGTGGTGACGTCGATGATAGTGGGTGTTGTGCCAGGGCAGTCGTGTGGGCCTACAAAATTATTGTCAGTACGTTGTAGCCCCGCTATAAGGAATAAAACGTTTTTTCTCTGACGCAGAGGGGTTTGCACGTCGGACAGTAGCGTCCTGGGCCCTGGCTTCCTCGGGTGCCTTCAATGTACGAGTGGAGACGGCGATATGAAGAGAGCTTGGAGTAATCTGTACTGTTTATAATCAGCCGGCTTCTCTGGTAAACGTTAACGAAGATTGGTACTTCTCGAGAAGTGCAGGCCAAATCTTATTGATAGTCCAAGCACTGTCTGTTCGACGAAAGGAAGGAAGTGCTCGTGGGGGGCGGCGAAGAGTGTGCCAAGCGAGTCTGCGGTAATCGATAGCGCTGTTTGCTTCAAGAACCTTGTCCAAGTCGATTTCCACCTCCTCGGTGGCCGCACCCCATTCCTCCACGGAAATCGCATTCGCAGGCGACGCAGATGCGAAAAGCCGTGGTCTCGCTCAGTCACTAGGTCGGGTGTTAGTACAGTAGTATCAATCGACCGATGGGAATGGGACTCAACGCGGTAGTGATTCTTGACCATGCCTCCTCCTGTTTCAGGCTCGCAATAAGTGACGGGACCACGGCCGGAAGTGATTCCACCCAAAAGGTCAACTGTGCGGGGCGGGAAAAGCTTCCACGATCGGAATCACAAATCATCATGCGACTTGTTTTGTTTTTCGGATCCACACTGCCCTTTGTACTCCTCCTCCTCCCCTAGCTGCAAACTCGTCGACGATTATTTCTACTCTCTCGTTTCCGGTTGGTAATTATTCCCACATACAGAACTTCCCAATCCAGCGTCCCAACTTGACGGGCACCGGTGTTCACTGGCACACCTACATGCAGGGCTGAAGCCGACTAGCTATGCCAGTGCCTCCTATGACGCCTGTCGTGCTCGTCGTCTTCTCCCCGTTGTGTAGCGCAATGATGGACAATTCTACCCATTTCGACGACAATGATGACGACAATGACGATTATGACCGAACCCGCCCCTGCACCCCCACTAACGAGCAGCCCATTGCTCCCGTACAAACCAGCTTGCGCCCGCTGCAGGTGTTCACTGAGACACTAACAAAGGTACCCACCCCTCACAAATCCCAATAGATGAGTTACAGTATCGGTTCGTTAAAGCTACGACGCGCTAACATTTACTGCAGGCCTACATAGCTTCCCTAGCGAAACGCACGCCATCGTTGGTGTCACCACCGAAACGCTGCCTCGGGTGGACCCCCAACCACGCCACTGCCCACTCCCTGCGCCCCCATAGCAACGATGCAGCCGCAGCCGTACCGTGTGTGCTGGTTTAAGCCACAAGCAATGGTGACGACGGCAACAACGAGGCGAAGGCGGCGACATCAAGGCGACAACGGCGATGGCCTTGGCGATGGCAACGCGGCATCGTGATATCGACGACAGCCACAGTGGTAATGGCGACGATGAGAGCGGGATGGTGCGGCGACGGTGGCGACAGGAACGACAACGGCGACGGTGTGACAACCGCAACGACCGTGGTGCGACGATGGACAATGGCGGTATGGTGCAGCACGGCGATACGACGACGATGAAGGGGTGGGGTGGGCAGCGGGGATAGCGATAGCAGCAGGCAGGGTAGTCCTGTAGTAGCTACTTGTAGATCATCCCACAATAAATGTACAATTTTTTGTATTTTTCAGACTACGAATACCCTTGCACTGTACCATGCGTTGTGCGTTTGTTTTGTGGCCCCACCAGCGGTCCGAGGTGCAGTCCGGTCCGGACCGGGTTCACATCAACCCCGGTCGATGGCGAACCCCGAACCGGACCCCCTGGCTAGGCTCCGAACCGGACCCCGGACCGAACCGGACCCGGGGTGCGGTCCGGTGCGGTTCGGGTCCGAACCCATTCCGGACCGCACCCTGGCATCCCTACCTTGTGGCAATGCCATAAGGCTGGGACGACATGTCAGTGTCAGTGTCATGGCCTTGCCACACCATGTTGGTGGTGGCAGCTCCTGGTGTGTGTGCGGTAAGGTGGCCCAGCAAGAACCTGTTTAAAACCTAGAAAGGAAAAAAGTAGTTATAGGTTAGTTGAAAACAGGAAATAACTTAGCTTGAGGGTCCAGTCAATGAGTGCTGGTGTCGGATTGTTGTCATATTGATGCTGACAGTAAGCATTGAATGTCAAATTATTGAATGCTGACACATTGCAGCAAGTCTGGTCTGGCAAGTTGTGTACCTGCAAAAACCCGCGAACCCGTGACACGGGTAATGGGTTTCGTGAGGGTCACAAATTCTGTACCCGTACCTGTACCCGCCAAAACCCCCGGGCCGAACCCGCCCGGGTACAGAAACCCCTGCCATTCACTAGCAGCAACGAGGAAGGCGGTGATCACCAAGAGAAGAGTGATGGAGAGGACATCACCATGGGGGGGAGCAGTGATCCTGGAGACAATGATTCAAGCGGTGACACGAATCTGGAGAACGGCAATACCGAAGCCAGCAGCACAGAAGACAGTAGTGAAATGTTTCACCTCTCTGAGGACAACAGTGCTGCCGGAGATGACGAGACCGAAACTGCGCGGCACAGCAGCTCGTAGGGCTGCGCGCCGTACCGTCTGACGGGTATGGCCATACTATTGACGGTCAACTGACATGTATGGTTCACCCATCTACCGTCCGTCAAGTTAGGTTTGCAGAGCCCCAACGGCTACGGACAGGCATGGAGACAGCTGTCATATGGTAGACGGTGTTGTACTTGAGTGCAGTGAGAGCAATGAGTGAGTATCGAAATGCGTGTTGACCAAGAAAGTGAGACAAGAACAGCCGCAAGTTGTCTTGTTCTTCAAGTGCCTTCATTTGGGCTGGACTTCCAGGATGATCACACAGCGAACAATGGCGACTGGGCGTTGTGTAGGAGGGAACACAGGAGGGGGTCCACATACATAAAAACCTGTGTTTACAAACAAGCCAGTAAAATAGAGGTGGAGTGGGAAAGTAGCAAGGTGAGGAGATGTCGCATGGAGAGAATTGAGATGAGGATAACTTGAAGGTAACGAGACGTGGATCGTGTTCAAGTTGGTGAGGTACAAGTAGCACAGTGGCAAAGTACATGGGGATTAGTAGAACTTAAATAAGAGAGAATGACTGCACCTTTGCCCGAACAAAGTGCAATGTGGCTGAGGTGATAAACGAATGTGAAGGTAAACTTGAAGCAAGTTGAAAGCTTCAAAGAGAGTGGTGATAAAGTGACGTGATATTAAGGATGGAGTGGATGGACAAAGGTGGCCCACGAACCATTTGTAAAGGAACTAGTAGTCCTGCTGACCTTCACCTTTGAATATCTCTTCGTCGAAAGGCGTCCAACAGATCTCTGTTGAGCTGTAATTGGCACACGCATCCATTCGCACAAGTCCGAGATCAATCACGGTGGCCTGGACACCATAAGCTGGGTGGTCCATAGGAAGCCGCACACCGCAGTCAAATACTTTTGAAGGGACATCCTTTATGAGAATCTGGCCCCAATGCAGAGAACTCCGCAGGGGCGCTTTGCCTGCACTCATCCAGCAGGGAAAGAAGGTGAGCTGGTTGGTTCATGGGTGCTGGGCTCTCATAAGAGATCGAGGAAATCGTCAGTGGTGGTGTCCAGTCATGATGTGTGTAGGATAAGATTTGAAACTGCAAATCGATGGTGAATCGTCAAATCGGTGGTGATGTTGGGTGAGGTGGTGCAAGGTCGTGGGAACGCATGTCCGGTGGCCCGCCGCATCCGATACCGATACAGCCTGAGTACATACAGTACCAAGATGAAAACAGGCGGTTTTGAGCCCAGCACCCAACCCAAGCTACCCTCAGTACAATGGGCAAGAATTGCCACAAGATGCAACCATTTCTTGACAAGTATAAGACTATGAATATATCAAATAATCTCAGCTGCACGAAGGCCAGCATGCCAAGGGGGGGCCGGGATTCTTAAAATCGCACGGGGCCGGTAAATTTTTTTAAGGGGCTGAGCCTCACCTCCCCCTGGAACCCCCCCAAAAATGAACTTTTATCCAAATATAGAACCGAGGCAGTTCACTTTTACATTTTCCGAACGTGCTGCACTCACGCACAGCCTTAGCAATTAAATAGTGACATGTGCTCAAACTTTGCAAATGTCTGTACAAAGTGCATCATGTGGAGGCATGCACAGTCGAATGGCTTAGGGGACGAGGCACAGCGACAGTTTGCTATAGGGGCAATCGGCGGAAAAAATACTTGTATTTAAGCAATAAAGGAGCTATCTATGGTGCTAGGTGTAAGTCGCATCGCCTCAGGCTTCCATTGTCGCGGTCGTCGACTCGTTGTCGGCCTGTGGTTGTCATAACCATTGTCGTCTTCGTCAGTTTGCATTGCCGTGATCGTAGTCTTCCTACTTGCACCATCGTGATCGCGGTCATCGTCCCTGTGTCGTTGTCATCACCACCTTACTGACATCGCTGGATGGCCTGGCCGTTGGCCCGTCCTTGGGCCCGTCGTCGTCGTTCACGGCTTGCGTTAAGGCGGGACTTACGCACCATGTTGAGTTGAAGTTGGGGTGGGATCCTGTGCAGCGTCGACACTGCTGTGGCATTGTGGGGGCTTGCACGCTGTTGTGATGGCGTCGTGACGGGTCTTGCATGCTGTGACGGGGTGGCGGCAGCAGACCCGCATGGCGAAAGGTGGATGTGGCGACCACAGGCTTGCATGTGGTGAGGCATAAGTGGGGACTTAAGGGCTTGCTTTTGCTCGAGGGTGGTGTGGGGAGCACCTCTTGCGAATTGGTGAGACGGCATGGTGATGTCCGCGCCAGCGGGCAAGGCTGAGAAGGTGCAGGCATCCATTGCCGTTGCTTTGGCGGACACGCAGGACGAGCGTTGGACTCGTGTCGAGGTGTGGAAGAAGAAGGCCATGTCACCACAGGACAGACTGAGCAAGTTGCAAACCACGGTGGCGGCGCCAGGCGCCACGACGAGCAATGCGGTCACGATGTCTGCGACGGGCAACTCGTCATCTGTGATGGAATGCACGACCGAGGACGAGCTCCTTGTACAAAAGATGTCAGACAGATGAAATGGGATCAAAAACAAATCACACTCATCAAGGAGCTGTCTGTCACGTCCTCACCAGACGCACCACCTCGTGTGGCACCCATGCGTCCACTGCTGGGCGAGCAGCCTGCGAAGGGGTTTGCATGGGAGCATGAGGGGTCTTGTGCGCCACGATGGGGTAGCACTGCGGCAGTGACGGTGGGCTTCCATGAGAGGGAGGTAGCCCAGGTAATACTAGTACGAGGCGAGGAAGGACTTAGTGAGAAAATAAACACAATGAAACCAAAAAAAAATTATCTTGATCACTGGGCTGAAGCCCAGCTCGTCGTCAGCTGCCTCTTCCTGATGGGTGTTGCAAGAATGATGGTGGCAGGTGTGGGAGCCAAGGGAAAGAGGTGCGACAAAGGGCGGCATCCGATGAGTGAGTTCGAAACGAACCCAACGGATCAACGGGCCGGCCTTCCAGACACCCAAAAAGTAAAATTTTTTGAGGACTTTCGGCCGACCCCCCCGGCCTCGGGTCACGGAACCACGGCCCGGCCCCCCCTTGCAGCATGCTGGAGACTTGGCCCGGGAGAGATGGCGTCCACCTGAGATGTTGGGGGCCGTGGCCATGGCATTCAGTCTTGGTCACGGTGCGAGTCACCATGTTCTTTCAAATGTATGTTCTCCGATGGGCTTCGTCATACATGGTTACCTTGGGGTTTGGCTCAGTTCGCATGCTATGTACGGTGTACCAAGGCGCTGTCGGATTAGCTTTGTCTGTTGCATCGGGTCTCTCACAATGGCACTCGGAAAAGAAGGTCATTCTGTGCACGTCGTAAGTTACATCAGAGATATTGTAAGCCAGTATTCTTCAAGATGCCCGTCCAAACCGTCTCATGCCGTTGACGGCCGTACTGCAACGGTCTTAGACGGGTGAAGTCCAACCTGCCCACCGTCCGTCTAGATAGTTTAGTACAGCCCGAACGGCACGGTACCGTGACCGTAGTATGGACCCGTCCAGCCCGTGGGGTACGGGTACGGTACACAGCCCTAGCAGCTCGGTACCACGGGAGAAGTTCAGTCGCAACTTGAAGACGCTCCTGTCCTCCCTTGCAAGTCATCCAGACTACTTCCTCACTTCTCTGAATCGTACTACTGACGACTCACAACTTCACAAGGTTCGGGATATAAATCATATGCAGAAACAGCCCCAGGTGCGACTTCCGGCTCACGATATATTTACCTCATAGTAGTGAATAACGTTTTTTTTGCCTCTTCTACTCCCAGGATTCGCCTTGTACAAAAGGCGACGCTCGGATGTTCTTAGAGCACATGCTCTCTGGCGCTAGGCTAGGATACGACACGATGTCGTCCCCACTCAGGGAAGTACGCACTGGCCCAGGAAGGCGAAAGGCACGATCGTTGCTTCCGAAGCATCAAACGCAGGAGAGCCTGAAGATGAAGGTATGTTGGTTGTTTCTCTCACCTGGAAAAGTGTATAAGCCTCCACGTGGATAGACAGAGGTCCGAAAATTCGCAATGGGCTTAATGGGAAGGAAAAGCAGACAATCGCCATTTTCGCTACCATCCAAGAAAGAATTCCAGATACAGGAATGCATCGGACCCGCGTAAACCTCCGTTGCCAAAGGGTGGGAATTCTGCACCTAAGTCTGGTGGTGCGAAGTCCCAGAGTTTCAGCAAATGATGGCGATGTTGACTCACTAACCAGGGTCGAGAACACAACACAGAAAAAGAAAGGAAGCCTCGGCACTCCGCGCTATGGACACCGACGAAGAACTGTAGGCGTAGATCCGAGAATATTTAATCAAGTATCACCAGGGTATTACGTGGAGCTCATTCGTACTGTGCTGTACCTGTAGTACGTCGCGGGAGAGTACAATTCTTGGTACAATTGTCAGGAGCTGGGGGGATAGAGGCAATCGGCGAGCAACTTAGTAGGTTACCTTATATACGTGCAGAAACCGTCTACTTAGCTAGAATGTACGAGCCCAGTCCGAATCCAGCGCATCTGTGCGAGAGGCCGAGATCGCCGGTGATCCGGTGATGCGTGGCCCTTCGAGACCAGGAGATGGCAATCGGGGGACGCATGGCCCTACGAGACAGGGTTGGTGGTTGGTGACGATGTACGGAGCCAAGTCCATGTGAGTCCGTCCAAAGCGGAGCGGATTCCGCAGGGGTTAGACAGGAAGAAGAGAAGGCAAATGGCCCAAAGACGTTAAGGGGGGAAGAGAAATGTGAACGAGAGCGAGAGCAAGCGAGAATGAGATGCGATGCCGTCCGTAGCGGCGAGACTGAGAGCGCAATGAGCAGAGCTGGTTGCGTGTGCTCACAGTACTGACGTCGAACAGAGTCACGCTGACACGAGCTGAGAAGTGGGGAACACAACAACTATTCATTCAGCAAGAAGGGAGGAATGGGTGGATTAGAAGAGTTGGGCCACATGGGGCAAGACGAAACGATAGTAACAGAGACAAAATGCGGGATCAAGGTGTAAGGTAGGAGTGGTGAGTGAGACGAAGGGAACCGATTCCGAGACAAGGAGATATGAACACAGTACCGACGTCGAGGCCAACAGTGATGGACGAAGAGTCAAAGACAGCGCGAGGCACGGTGTCAGGGACGTGTGGCCTGCCTATGAGCCAATTGCAAGGCGATTGGCGTCAGGGTCCATTTGAGAGAAGTACAAGACTGCTAAGCCTGACAACGTGCATTAATGCTCATGTGCTGTGGGCACCTCAGCGCGACTGCCACTGGCTGTGATGTGTGCCGGGACGGGCCCGCAAACCACTAGACGAGACGAAACGGAAAGGAGGCAAGGTACGAGGTCGTGGGACGAGTAGCGAGGAACACGGTGACATGAAAGACACGAGAAACTGAGGCCGAGGTGGGGAATGACGGCGCACGCACTATTGTACAAAATCAGTAAAATGGAACAAGAAAATGAACAAAGGGGCGGAGTAAACTTAACAGCTCAAGTGACATTTTCAAAGGAATTGGCGATATGTGCGATGCAGGTGTAGATAATAGAGAACTTGAAAGCGCTGATCGATAGCCGGGTGGTGTGGCGAATTCGAGGATTCGAGGCCGAGATACTAGGCCACGCTGGGATCCGAGTCCGAAATGAGCGAAAACCGGCAGTTGGGGGCCAGCGCCTAAGCTATCCTTACACCATCGGCTTGCTTTTGTCTAGTGGCAGGCTGAAAGGAAGAGCGCAGCAAGACTCGGATCTTCGTAATGAGTCGATGAGTACCTTGATGAGTACTCATTGCGTTAGCCGCTAAGCATTCCCCTGATGTCCAAGTATGCGGCAACACGGACCTGGATATCCGGGAGATAACCGCTCTCACATCTGCCAGTGGTATGTCATTTTTTCCTTAGCAGTACACGATCTGGGTCATAACCAAAGGCATACCGCTAACGCGGGTTCGCCTTTCTTCACTTTGGCTCAGAACTTCGTTTCGAGGCCGAGGGTGACGGCAGGACCTTGGGCAGGACTCGGAGAGTAGTGCCAACTTGAGCAGTGTAAGAGGGTTCTTTATTATTGTTTTCGCTCTATAATTGTTCGATACATTGGAACTAGACATTTCAGGAAGGGTAGCATAGGTAGTTTATGGTTTATTTCAAATCACATGCGAAATGCGGCTTCGTTGACGCTCGGGCCTGTGCCACAGAGAATTTCTAAGCCGTATTTTCCCCGGTGTTCCTCCCTGTTCTAGTTTCTTCCGGGGCCGTTCCATCCGGGTATGCCGGGGAATGGGCAGAGTCCTTTCGGGTGGTCGACGCCGTGACATAGGTCACAATCGTAGGGGGTGAGAGAAACGATACTGTGACTATGCATCTGCGTGGAGTAGGTTTTGTCTGCGAGATAATTGCGGATGTTGAGCCACATCGTGGGGTGTGGGATAGTCCTCCCGTTAGCGTAGACGTTGAATACAGGTGTGAGGGCACCGCCGTGTTCCATGATCTGGAGGCAGGAAGTTGACATAGAGTCCAAGAATGATCGGATGGCAAAGACGAGAGTGATGGCGGTCCCCTTCTGGAGCGGAATCGACGACGGACCGGGTAAATATAGCCGTGTCGTTGTCATGCCAGACACTCTTGATTAGATCGCGGACGTGTTTCTCAATGAGCGTAGAGAATCCTTTGATCGCGAACATGAAGTCGGGGTTTGGTTGGAAGAATGGGATGGCACGGACGGTTATCGCTCGGAGGACCAAACGCCTCTATCCAGGATAAACCTTTTTTCTGGGCATTGGTTAGGTTGTACACTAGGAACGAGGTCGGGTAGCACTCGTCTTCGATGGCGCTGGCGTTGGGTGTTGGGGCAGAGACCCCAATTTCCTGGGATTGGGCGATTTCGACCATAGCGTAGAGGATTCGGCTCTTGATGGGTCCGTGAAGGTTTGCCTCGTTGACGATGTCGCCGAAGGGGGCAATTAGGAGTTTCCCTCCTGGAAAATTCTCCCATTCGCTGACGAGGTCTAAGTCCATGTAGTTGAAGGGGGATGTGGGAAGGGCGTCGTGGACTTTGGGCATGGTAGCTTTAGTATAGTTGGCCAAGGGGTCGCGAGGAGGAGGAGCGTTACGGTAGTAGGTTTGCGGATGTGTGGAGTGGTTTCTAGTAGCGCGCGGATCAGATGGCCCCAGGCCCGTCAAGGGGTCGGAGAGTGTTCACTAGGCCAGTGGGGATATCCTCATCGGGGGGGTGGGTGGGTTGGGCGGGTGGCGGAGTGTAACTTGGCTCCGATGGGGGATACACCAGTGCTGGGGACTCGAAGTGTGGCTTGATGTCATCAATGACCGCTTCGACTGGAATCCCAACCGCCACCATTGCAGGGGAGTATGTCGCTGGAGTTGGGGGGGGCGGGGCTAGCCTGGTCGGCTTCTGCATGGGGGAGAGATTTCAGTGGATGTTGGAGTGTAAGCGAAGCGGTTTGAGGACGTACTACTCATGCGCTCCTTCTTGTTTTTCCTTGTCTCCGCAAAGGCAGCAGGGCCACTGGCTATAGCCCTACGTGCAACTTTCGTGGATTTGATGCTTGTATTTCTAAGGCTGGGGGTTCCGAGGGCATTGTGGGTGTGAAATGTTCAGTGGTTCGAGAGGAGGTGTTGTGAGAGTGAGAGGACTCTTCATTCGACCGGGTTTTTATCTTAGTGAGGAGACAAAGGATGAGCGGCGTTGGTACTCAGCTCTTTGTCTGGGATTAGATTTGTGCACGAGGCATTGGGTGTGCATAGGGATCGACACGGGTCACCCGCGTGTCGATCGGCCTCTACCCGTACCCATACCCTTGCCCGTACCCGCCGAAACCCGTACCCGCGACCACGGGTACGGGTAACCCGCGCATACGGGTACGGGTTGAGAGGGGTACGATTGCGGGTGGCGGGTTTGACGGGTTCACACGGGTTTGAAAGGTACTCACGTTGGGTCTAGAGCAGCTTACATGGCCTGTCTTTGGAGTGGTAAGAGGTAGCGGCTGTGTCCCTTTGGGGATATCGACGACGATGTCTCATTACTGTATTAAATGAGGAAACAGAAGCTCACAGTATCTACCTCTCAGTTGTCCTGGTCGTGGTTACGGTCGCAGTCGTCGTCGTCGTCGTCGCGTCGTCGCCGTCTGACTCAAACGCGACCCGCTGTGCAACAAACTATCTTACTTGGTCGACCAGAACGCTGGCACTAGCAGACTGGCCACAGCACAAACAAGCGCAGCTGCCCAACACCAGCAATAGTGTGATGCTAGATTCCCCATTAGCGTACGAATACAATGGTTGCAGACATTTGCACACCTCGGAACAGCACCCAATCACTGTTTCTGCGACGGTGGACCCACGCCTTCAAAAGGAATATGAGTTATGCACACAAGTGATTCAAGAGCTGAATTTCTACCGCCGGAAATTGCACGCCATACTCTGACTTCATCACGAGATGCCGTTGCGAGGGAATATAGTCCCGCTCTTCTCAGCAGCATACACTACAATAAGGGGTGTAAGACGGCGAAAAAAGGCACCCATAGACACCGTGAGGCGCACTGCAATGGCATGTATGGTCACACCCGCTTGGGGAAAATGAGTATTGAATTGTGACGAGAGAGCATAGAGACGAAGCTGGACGCACGGATATGTTGGACTGATTGTCATCGGTCGCCTTGCGTCGCATCCCAGAGAGTTACAGTCCCATCCGCGGTCGCAGCGCAGACGCGATTCCCCTAGGTAAGAACGTGGCGGGGTATTTGTCATTGATAGAAGGCAAGCCGTTGGGAATACGTGTGGGCGACGATGCCCGAGTCCAAGCTATATAGATCATATCCACCAAGCTTGGCAGGGGATATCAGAAGCCCGTTTGGGAAAGAGAACTTCCAAATCTTATAGAATGAGATCAGCCCATGCTCGTGACACAAAGCAGTGAGTAGTAGCACACATCGGGGATGGCATACTAATCGATTGGACGATAGCCATCTGTTCGACGCAAACCATGTAATAGGAACGCACTGAATGCCGTGATGGCGATATGTTGTGATCAACTTGATGTTGCCGTCGCCAGTGCCATTGGCGCCGCTGTACCAGTGCAGCCCAGTCAAGATGACGTATACGTCAACATCGTCCGCAGATTTCTTGGGACTAGTCAAACGTCCACGTCCCTGCCAATCATCTGGGGAAAATATTAGGAGAGAAGAAGAGAGGGAAGGGGAAAAGGCGAAAGCATACGGCGCCTGTCTCCTTTCCAGATCACGGACATCCACCCCAGCACCCGTAGCGAGATAGTCGGACTGAAGGGTCAACGGCCATGAAATCGAGGGTGTGGTTATCAGCCCGAAAATAAGTGAGTTCATAGGTATCCTTAGAAAAGGCGAGCGTGAGGATTCTGTGCAGCGCGGAAACAAAGCAGCTACTTTCACTTACAACCCCCCAAAGCGCAAAAATAGTTACATTGATCAATGATGGCCGCTATTGCATGCACAGACTAACAATTGCTCAGAAGGACCAGGAAAGAACAGTCAAATATAACGACTAATGGGGCTTGGGGTAACAATCTGAATAGTGGAGTCGGCCATCAGCCAATGAAAATATCTTGTAACTTCAGATCAAGCCCTCACTGGCGATGTAGTACCCCTTCACCGCTGAATGCCACACAGGTAATGGCATCATCGTGTGCAGATGACAAATTGGTATTTACCATGAACTGCAAGAACATGGACACGGCGTACTACGGAGAGGCAGTGGGAAGGACTCGTGGAAGGTCTTGGCTATTACAACGGTTTGGCAGGGGTAAGAAAGGGCGGCGAGTGCGCATTCTTTATTGATGCGTATTGATGCAATTGATGGCCCCGATCAGTTATGTGTACTCCATCAATTTCTCGCTTCGCCCGAGATGCTGGCCTACTCCGAGAAGGCTGTTACTAATAGATCGCTTTCGACCAAGCTTCGACGCCTGACGCACCCGGCCGACGCCTGACAGGCCTGACGCCCGACGGCCCTGACCGTGACGCGCCATGCATACAGCTGCCAGTGATGCAGCTCATACAGCCCCACACTCGCATTTTTGACATACAATATTAAATACAAGACGGTTTTCACCGCGGCCCAGACTCGGATCTAGCTAGCTAGCCCTTGTGCGCGTTTTCGCCCTCGACCCTCACCTTCGCCGGCCGCTGTACAGCTGTGCTCTTAAATATATATTCTAGCCTTGTCTCTGCATTCTTAGTGTGACGTTTGAATGTTTTATGTCTGCCCCGACTCAAATTCTCAAGTTTCCCCTTGCCGATAATCAATGTCAATTAACCAGTTATGGGACAATCTCTGCCCGTACTTTGCCAATGGTGTGGTGTGACACCAATACCAACAAGCGCTGCCCCTCGGCGAGTCAGTCCCTGTGCGATGAGCCTGCCCCTCATGCCTGTCGCCTCAATTACTAAGCCACCTTCCGGAAATAAACCTCACTGCCCTGCGCACGAGCCAGGATATGCCACCCCCACCAAGTTGCGGGCCGGCGTCAGCTGGTGCCACAACCAAGATCACCATGGCGTGATTGTGGATGACATTGCTGCCGCTTGATGCTTGGCCAGTGAAGCTGTTCAGGTCAAGTTTCCTGAATGTACACCGGATAATGATCGGAACGCTTACGAGTAAAACAAATATGTTGTGGCAATCGATAGAAAAGTATTCAAGACGCTGCAGGTACCAATTAGTGCTGAGAGGAAGTGTTGGAACGAGGGCGACGTACAATTGCCCCAGTAGTCTCTTTGAGTTGCGCAGGAGGTTACCGAGCATGATGATATGTGTTCTGTGAAGATGGGCATTTTCTATTGGGGTCACATATGTATATATATACTTGAAAGCGTGCATAAAGGAGGGATGCCGAAAATATGGTAGTGTGTGGCTCAACGCCGCTCAAGGCGTGGTGACTTCAAAGGAAATCGTCAAAGCAAGCGTCAAAGAAACAAAGCAGTTTTTTTTGTTTTTTGAAATCGTCTTTATCCTGGCTTGCAGGCCATAGACCCAGACCAGTTGCAGGGTGAAAAGTAGCCCCAGCTCGGAATTGCGTGTATCATAACTGCGACGGTGAAGGGCACGATGAAGACGACCGCCTCCACAACCGCAACGGCGATGATGACGACAACACAATAGGGATGGCCGCAGCCACTGTGATGAGGACGGCAAGGCAGCGACGGAGGTGACGACGATGGCAGTGGTAATGACGAGATTGGGGACGACGACGACGACAAGTTTGTAGAATTGATCATCACGCATAGGACTGCATTCTAGTATATCACTCTAATGTATTGTAAGAGCTGAGAAGTGGCAAGAAGTTCAGCGGTGATCTAAAAGGCTCAAAGAACGTATGGTAGAAGTAACCAGAAGGGGCAGAAAAGAGGAAGGGTGTCGAAGGGGAAGGGGAAGGGCCCCGGGGATGTAATTTTGCTGATGACCATGCGTTTTCCGGATAGCTTGGGGTCGGGTGTCCTCAGCCCAGGCCTGTCCGTACAACCTGGTCTCTCCTTATTCACCGTCGCCTCGTGGTTGTCACGGTAGTGTTGTCGCCAAATCATCGTCGTCGCGGTCGTCGTTGCGCGTCGTTGTCACTGCCGTCGCCGTAGCTGTCGGCATCACAGCGTTGGGGTGGCGGTGGCTGGGGCAGTTGCCGTGATGACTTGGTGCGGCAGTGGGAAACGTGGTTATGCACGACCGGTGGGTTGTTGCGTAGGAATGGGATCGATGCGGTGGTATGCCGCGAGCGCTGGCGGTTGGCGAATCACGAGTGGGGATGGCTTGCATGCGCACGAGGGGAAGAGATGGCGGCAGCGTTGTGGCAGCTATTGTCACGCGCCAGTTCGAGTAAGATGGAAAGAAAATGAGAAAAAGAAAAAGAAAAGATTATCTCAATCGTTTGCGAACCAAGTGAATACAGCGGTGGCGGGGAGGTTACGTGCACCATGCACACAACGCGGGATTGGCAGGTATGGTGGGTGAGGGATGTTGGCAGGTGCAGCGGGCGGCCTGTGAGTACCCGTGAGGGAGGGCGGATGCGACAGGTAGCAGCTACTCGCCCATCACCGCATTGCGAGCACACGGCAGAGATCTCCGTACTTGACGACGCCGGACTTGGCACTGCACCTTGGCGATGCAGTGGGACAGATGCCGTAGTCGACAAATACGAGGTCGGCAACGCACGAGAGGCAGTTGTCGACGCAGTAGGCACGCAGGCTCAGAGATAGCTGATGACCAAGCGAATCTTGTCGGCCTACGACAGCAGGCCATCCAGTGCGACGACGACCCAGGATTTTGTCTCGAACAGGCGTTAGTGAAACGATGACACAAAATTGCACATGGCACGCACCTTGGTCGGAAAAGACGACGTCCTCTGGCTTGAGTCCAAATGTAGCAAGGGCTTGCAGCCTGAATGAAGAGGCCGCCATACAGTAGCCTCGTTTGCCTTGAGGACAGACTCGTGTATTTTGGGGTCAATAACGGACGCGGACATGCAGGCGGACATGCAGTACGCTTAGCGGCTTGCTTAGCGGCTATCTCTCGGATATCCGGTCCGTGTCGCCGCCTATGCGCTTAGTTAGCGGCTTGCTAGTGGCTTGCTTGCTTAGCGCTTAGCGGCTGACACTCTTGGTGCATGTAGAGGGGCTATATGTTGCGGCAATGAAATTCCGTCGAAGGCGAACTTTCAGTCGGGGGACTTGGATACACCAAGTAGCGGACAGTAGTCGGACACAAGGTCGGACAGTCTGGTTTATCTCGCGGATATCCGGTCCGTGATAGCAGTTGGCGGATATCAGACTCAGACGCAAGATAAGACGGAACGCTCAGCGGCTAACGCAATGAGTGCTCATCACGAGGATGCTGTTTCTTCCTTTCAGCTTCCCATCAGACAAAAGCGAGCCGACGGTTGTAACGATCAGCCTTCCAAGTACCGAGTCCGAGTCCGAGTCGAACGCGCCCATATCGCCAAATTCCTTTGAAGATGTCAAGTTTACTCCGCCCTTTCGAGCTGCTTCGGCCACGCTGCCCCTTTGTCTCGGGTGCGGTTTAATTTCCCGTTCTATTTTTGTACAATAGTGCACGCGGCGCGCCGTCGTTCCCCACCTCGACCTCGGCTTCTTGTGTCTTTTATGCCACCGTGTCCCTCCGCTACTCGTTGCGCCACCTCATACCTGACTGCCTCCTTTCCGTTTCATCTCGTCTCCACCTGCGTTTCACTGTCTCCGCTCCTATGCCACTATCTCTGCCCCTCTCGCCTTACTACACACTTTGGCTTGGTTTAGCTACCGGATTTCCATGTATCTACTTTTGCTGAATACACTCACCGCTCGGTCTCCCCCCTTTTCACTGCGTGATCGTCTCGGAAGTCAGGCACAATCAAGGGCACTCGAAGGACAATCTCGCAAGCCATCGCCTCATCTTATCTCTCTCGTCGCTCGTCTCGTTCGCTCTCGGGTTCACTCGCCTGGCCCTTGTGAGTAGTTTCCGTTCCTCACTAACCCCCGCGGAATCCCCTCCGCCTTTCGAACTCACACGGACTTGGCTCGTGTAACTGAGGTTATTTTGGGAATGTCAGCGGTGAGCTCTTTCTATGGCAGATACCACAGCATCGGTGATGTGATGGCGGGGAGTGGGCAGGGGTCACGATGAATTCACCGCGACAACGCTGCTACCCCATTCCAAGGGAGTGACACCTCTTCCGACAGTGCAAGGACGAAGACGGATGACGCATCCGATAGGGCGAGTTTCTCGGAAGGAGGGTGCCTAATTAGTGTACACATACTATCAACCATCTACAAACCGTCTACTGTACATGTAAGTACTGCAAACCCTCGCTGCGATGATGAGCCCAGCCTGGCCTTACAAATCCTGTATTTCCATGCTTCTTTTCTGAGTCCAACACATACTGAATGACAATTGCAATGAACCCAACGACCATCGATATGATATATGTGAACTTTTGATCAGATATGTTGACGTTCACTTGTTGGTCCACTTCCCGATTCGGCGCAGACGAGGTGTCGACAGCCTGAGCACCATGGCAACCATCACAATGAACCGGAACATGGGTCGAGTGCTGGGCCATTGCCTGGCATAAATCGAGTTCAATATCTAGTACTTCCATTCACCGTCCTGTCATTGCACATAGACTCAGAGAAAATTACTCACTAGGATGACGCGATTGGCAGCCATTGATCTCAGACTCGAGTGCATCCTCCACTTGCATGCGAAGATTGTTCGACTCGTCAAGTGCTTTCTCCAACGATTGGATCTTGAGGAAAAGCTCTTCCAACTTCGATTTGTATACGCTTTCTGCCTGTAATCGTGCTTGCTATTCGGACTGTCATTGACTGCTGGCATCAAGAGGTGGCAGCGCCGCACCAACTTATAATACTCTACTGTTGGCCCTCTTCTCCGAGAAGCCGTTATAACCGCTTGCGCAAAAGGCTGACTGGTCGATGACGTTGTGTTTGCAATGCCTGGATTCCTTAAACAACACTGGATAATGAACCAAGGAATGTCAGCCTTACCGCAACACTTAGGGGATGAGGATGGGTCGCAATGAGCTGATCCCGCATTCGCCTTTTCCTTCAGTCGTATCTCCCGCTCCCGCTGAGATAGTTCAGAGGACAAGTCCCGCACTTGTTCCTCCTTTTCCGAAAGCTGCTTCCTAAGGGCCTCGGCCTTGGCTTCGGCTGCTGTTCTGTACACAATCGCTGCGGCCCGTTCCTTTTCAGCCTCATTCAGCTCCTTCTTGCATGTTTCAAGCTGAACGTGTGTTTCTTCTACAAGAGAGAGAGCCTCCGAACGTCTTTGTTCTACGCGCTGTAGTTTCTGCAGTGATTTGTGCGGCCATTAGCGCACAAGTGCTCAGCAAAGAGATGTACCTTCTTACGTACATCGTTTGTGGACTCATCCTCTGAACCAAGCACCTTGGGACAGTATTTTGACACGAAGGATGCAAGGTTAGGATGTAAACATAGAATAACAGTTGTATTCTTACAGAGAAATTGCAAGCGTCCTTGGTGCGCTCTACAATCCGCGGCCCGAGGTCCTTGATAATTTCGAGACCTGTATATTGGTAAGCCTAGACCGGAGAATTGGACGTGGAGAGACGAGGTTTACTGACACTGAGAACAATCGTTCACTGCCTCCTCTACCTCCGTCATGATCGTTTCTAGGCCAATGCGACGGCCAGAAAAAGAGTCAGACGAACTGGATGTCGATGAAGTGAGAAACCGAACCTAACGAATGACACCAATCACGGACGTTCTCGTTCTCATTTTGTGGGTGTAAGGGCGAGATACCTGAATTAGAAAGGTTGACAGGAGGGTCCATCCTGTAGATCCCGAGCTAGTGCCCTTCAAGTGAGCCCGACAACAAAAATAGAAAGTGAATGGGTGTCGACACGGCGATGGTGTATTACCCAGAATCTCCGAGTCTTAAATACATGTCAGTGTGGTCGGCATTTGCTAAGCCGAGTCTGTGAGTGGCAGCAAAATGGAGGGGTACAGAAGCCGAGAACGACGGTTCACGCACACTTCGCCTGGGACTGGGACAAAGGCCGGTAAAGCTCAAGACGATCGAGGGGTGGAACGAGTTGACAAGACAAAGAGATTAGTGGGGTCGACAAAGGGAGAGGGCGTCGGGTGCCAGGAGTTCAGGACAAAGGCTGAGTGAGTGCGAGGACAAAGACCACGGGTAACCGGTAATGTCACTTCGGGACTACCAGTACGTACCTGGAACCACGGGTACGAATACCAGCAGGTTTGACGGGCAGATTGCAGGTTTGACGAGTACTGGCGGGTTTGACATGTACCCGAGGGCTCAAAGACCACGAGAAGCGACAACACGAGACAAGGAGAACGAATAAAGACGGACGCTTGCGAGAGATGAAGGAGTCGGAGTCGAGTTCGATTTGCGAACCCTTCGCGCCTCGATAATTACAAGTTGAAATAAAAGAGGGGGGAAGTAATGGTATTTTATTCAGCAACTTGAAGGTGGTAGAAGCCGATTCGTAAAGTAGCTTGCTTCCTGTCTGTCGAACAATCGAAAGTGAAAAAATGTAGCACCCGCGGCGGCAACTAGACATTAATTCCGCATACGAGTGAGTGATGCAGGGGAGCCGAACTGCGTCACAACCGGTGACAGGCCCGCGCACGCACTAACGTAACAGTGGGGTGAAAGGATAACAACGTCCGCACCATTATCAGTGACAAAGGGCGGCGTGGCTGGTTCAAAAAAAGGGCGGCGTGGCCGAGGCAATCGACGAACGGTGTGGAATGAAACTTATGAAAGGGACACGAGGCGCGGGGACGCGTGGCCTACGTGGGCTAGAAGCCTTTGGTCAGGCGATCGGTGTCAGCGTTAGTGTTCATTGCGGCGTGGTGAGGGCGAGCGGGGAATTAAGAAACGGCGAGAGTGAGTATTAGAGTGAGAAAGGGTGTGTACGAGGCGAGAGATAAGGAATGGTTCGAACCAAACGTGGAGACTCACTGGCAAGTGACGAGACGCGGAAAAGAACCCCCAAATAAAAACCTCCTGTCTGTAAGGCCCGGGTACGATAGGTCGAGACAAGTGGCACAGGCCTCGCACAAGGTGACACGAAGGAGACAGAAAGACCGAGGTCGAGGTGGAGAACTACAGCGCGTAGTGCTCATCCTTTCGCGCACTCTCCCCTTACGTCGGACTTATTGTACCGTACTAATCAGTTCAAGCGCGACGTGCACACACATGGAGTATGATCGTCGTAGAAAAATGGCTGTCTATGTGTCACCAGCTCCGGTGTATATCTGAATAGCGTACTTATACTTGTAGTAAAAGGCTATGATCCCGAATAGCTAACCGCTTTCCTTGCCTCGCTTTTTGTTCTTCTTTTCCCTCGAACTGGTCATGATCTGAACCTTCAAATACGCCACGGGGTCTTCGCTCTCATACTGACAGTTCTTCATCTTGAGGTGCGCCTTCATGGTCATGTTGGCTCGATTTCGATGATCCGTAGGCAGGGAAGGCACCTTTCTCTTGTCAGGGATACTAGGGCGTGTACCGCGTGAACGTGTCCTTTTGTGTATGGTTTGGTTCTCTTCTAACTTGACGACCCGGTGCAAATAGTCTAGGATCATCTGGATGTCGCCCTTTGTACAGGGAGCATCCTTGAAGGAGATGTCATTCGCTATCAATACTGTGGGTTGAGATGCACACCTGGGGCTGCTTCCGAATACATTTGATATCCCTGGCCTTAGGAGATTTCAGTTACAGCCCAGATATTAAGGGGGTCCGAATGACGAACCAGGAAGGAAAGGAGCCTCTTGCGACTGATCGTCTCCTGAGATGAGGCGGGGCTGCTGCGTCCCGTCGTTTGAGCACCGTCGGTCTCACCGTCCTCGGTGCTGTTTCGCTCCGAGATATTGGGCGCACTGCCAATGTCCCCTGTGCTGTTGTCATTTGTGCTATCACTATTTTCCGAGTTTGCGTTGCTGTCTCCGCATCTGCTGCTTCCATCACTGTCTCCAGAATCGTAAGCCTTGTCGCCACCTTCCATGATCATGACGTTCGACTCACTCTTTTCCCCTGGACTGTCATCACCTTCCGCGTCGCTCCTCTGCATGTCGATGTCCCCCTCACTACTATCATTGTCCCATGAATTGCCGATGAGGTCGGCCATGCCATTGTCGCTCTCCACAGGGCCACCCAAGTGCTCGTCAAGATGTTCAGAGATGAGACTAGTGTGAGATATTCCGTTCCACTCATGTATGTCGACATCGTTACACTGCCTGTAACCGATGGGGGTAGGTCCTTCTTTGCTAGCCACCTGCGTGGGTAGAAGGCGGACATCACGAAAATACTTGGTGGTTAATGTAACAGTACATACCCCATAGTTGGACGGCCTAGCCCCCGCTGAGAAAGGTTCGCCTTGTACAGGAAATCGGATAGGAGAGGAAGGATGTCCGTCAGAAATCCGAAGAGATCCTTCGCTTCCGCCTGGTTGGGACTGTGAACCAAGATTAATCCGACGTTTTAACTCATCAATGACAAATACGTACCTGGCGATGTGATGGCGTAGTCGCCGCTATGTAAGACTCGAGTGGGGAGGCGGACGTGGGGATATCCGGCGTCAATGAATCTGTCCTGGCAGAGCCAGCGGCATCACCCTTGTGGAGTCTATTAGTTGACCGCGCGAATGCTGCTGAAATCACGCACCCAAAATCTTGCCCAAAATTCACGTCGAAACATGGGTTCAGGTTCGTTGCCTACCGTGTCGATGTTTGGGGTGCGGCGCTGCAATTTGGTCTTGCCTTTGAGGGTTCGACTTGGCAATCTACTAAGAGGCAAAACTCCTTGTGGGCGGCGCCGAATGTCGACGTGAAAGGGAGTGGCAAGCCCGGTGAGCCTCGATCGTGATTTTTTGGGCTGGCGTGGGACTTTATGCTGCTGATAGACCATTGCACCTTGTGCGGCGGGAATATTCTTCTGTGGATGAGGTTCAGTCGCTGGATTAACAGGGCGGCGGGATGACAATTCCGAGCTCGATGAGTTACGCCTATGTCCCGGCGTAGGACTTGGTGTAGGAGATAGCTGAAGCCCGAGAGAAGTAAGTGGATCGAAATGGGGAGTGAGGGACATAACCTGGGTGTAATAGTAAATTGGTTGTAGTACGATATTAAAGCGAAAGCAAGAAGCCTGTACCGGCATGCCACAGGCAGAGCGCTTCGTTTACAGGTCGTCGTTCCTGATTGAAGTTGTAGAGTCCCAACAAAGAACAGGGTTCACCATGAGGAAAATCAAAAAGATAGCTCTGGCGACCACAAAAGGCCTAGCCACGCAACGTGGCGTCGCCAGTGCTTTGTCGGGCTAGAGGATGATGAGGTATCGGCTCAGCCGCACGGATTTAGTCAGTGTTCAAGGCTTCCACCGTGACTGTGTTCGGATTCACACACTAACATCACATCGCAATGGACGCCGACCCCGTTAGCATCACAAACGGCTCCTAGGCACTCGAAGACAGGCTGCGCGTCCCTGCGCCTCGTGCATCCATTGTTCATCGAACGTTCACCCCCAATCCGCGCTCGTCGCCCCCTGCCTTTCCTTTGAACCTGTCAAGCCGGTTCGCCTCCGTCGATCACTTCGGTCACGCGACTCACGCCACCCTTTGTCTTCGGCGAGGGCACGACTCCATCTTATTGTTCTACTATGATCTTTGTGTAGTAGTGCGCGCGCCGTCGATTACCACGGCCGTGGCCTCGGACTTTCTTGTCTCCGAATGTCTTGCCACTCGCACTATCGCCATTGCTCCGCACTCGTCTCGTTCTCGCGTTCTAATCCAACCCTATGCCACCCTCTACTCCTACTATACTCTCCCTCTTCCTCCTCTGCCTTACCGACCCATTCGTATGTACGGGTCTCTTTGTATTTAAACCCCACTCTTCTGTGTCGAATACAGAGCGTTCGGTCACCACCCCTCCACTCCGTGTGATCATCGATCATCCGGAAATCAGGCCCATAGCAAGCACTCGAAAGTCAAGGTCGCTCTCGCTCGGCTTTTGCCAGTGGTTCTTCTCTCCTTTCCCCTCTCTCGTGGTGGGATCTCCCTCCGCCTTTCGAACTCGCACGAACTTGGCTCCGTACAGCGTGTCGACTTTCCGTCCTGATTCCAGTGACAAGGGGCAAGTTCGGTTCAAGTTGTGGCCCACACTCCCCTGTAGCATCATGCCTGCCACATATGCACAGTGTATGGCATTTTATTGTGTAACGTCTCACTCAGCTGACCGACATCACTCGATTCAGTGATAGAGTCCGTCCTCACCGATGTGGCGAAAGAAGGTTGGGAACACTTCAGTCTCAGTTGGCTTCGCCAACGCAGTGAGTGTTACCTGGTCGTACTTGATTACAAAACAGGTCCTTACCCCTTCTGTTAGTCCGCATACAAGCCAGGAGAGTGAAGAGAAGACTCGGCCCTCGCCTGAACAGGTTTATTCGTCGCACACTTGAACATGAGGTGATTTATTTATCGCGCTCGGTTATGTCCTGGTGTATGTTCACTGTCATATCCGAGTCAAGGCTCAGCTAGGGTATCTTCATCTCCAAGATATACCCCGTGGTCTTTCGATATACATGTCAGCGGGGGGTCGTTATGAGTACGTGGCGAGAGTCCCTGAAACCCGGTGTCTGTGCTATGACGGCCTAATCATGTCACAGGTATATCCATCGCGCTACTGCTGTCACAATTGTGGCGCAACCACTCTCCAGCGCAAGCTCTGCTTCCAAAACACGGGACGACGTAGGTGACTTGTTGTCCCCCTTCTATTCTGTGCTAATCCACCAATTTGCACTGGTTACTAGCTTCTCCGGGAGAACAATAAAATGAAAGATGAGCTGCTGAAAATAGAGACTCGTCTTGCCCGTGCCAATTCTCTTATCGACACTGAGGATTGCGCCAATGTAGGAATGGTCACGGGAGCCCCAGCTGCTGTAACAGAACGGGTAAGTCGTCGTTCAAGTTGCATCACGGTCAGCGTAATCCATCTCATTGCACTCTAGATACAGCGCCTGGTTGTGTTATCGAAGAATAGAAAGCACCAAGTACGCCCTCACACTTTTCAATGGCAATTTCTGAGTATCCATTAGATCTCCCTTATGTATGAGGCTGAGCAGCACCGATACCACTCGGACTTCATAAATGAGGATTATGAACGTGGCGTAGAAGAGGCTCGGAGGGAGGCATGTGTTGCTCTCTTCGGAGAATATCACGATTGAGGCGCACAGTAAAGCGGTGTTGAAGACATTGGTCACTCGGATCAGGAAGAACTTAATGGGGTGCGGCTAGTAGTACCAATGATGCCACTTCGGACTCGAATGGCTGCGTATCAATATTCTATTTTAATTTCGATTTGTAAATACATACTGTGTGCATAAGTTGTGCTTTGGTGTGCAGTACCGTGTAACCATGTTTGAACGCTATTTGCCAGTGACTGAGAGCAATATACAACGGTCGACTTTGGTATCGCCCTCAACAATTGCGTCTCCATCAACGAACGAGACCCACGCAGGTGCAGTTGTATCCGGCTCGTCTTCTAACTAGTTCAGTAACGTTCAGTACTTGAGGTCGGTCTCGAACTCTACGTCCCTAGAATGTCACGGGTGAAGCATGAAGCATACAAAACATGTCGCATTCCTCTGGCACCCTTGCTGGCACCGCCCGCCGAGCGTCATCCAGTTTCTCCTACGTTGCGCACAACTCGCCCTCTTCTAGTGTACTTTTCTCTCTCCCTTCGCTCTTCACTTCCTCTCAGTTGGCGTTACGGTAGCACGCCGGCATACTGGATTCTCACGTTCTCTCTCTGCGCGCGACACATCCCTCGATCGGCATGTCGGCATGCTCTCCAGTGCCCAACATGTGCTTCCCATACCTACAAACACTCGCACTTGATGTTCTTGCGCCTTAAATGCCGCACAAGTCATCAGCAAAGCGACACTCGCTTAATTTTTTGCTTATTTGAGAAATAAACCACATAAGTTCTCGTAAGTGGAACTAAGCGAGCAATAAACCGATTTCAGACAAGGTGCCTTTTAAAGCCGAATAAGCAAATAAGTAGATTCAGTTCCTTAAATCGTGCTTGATTAAAACTTATTCACGATTGAATCGTGGCTTACTCAACCTTATTTATTAAGTACATGGCTTATCGTTCAAGACAATGTATATTTGGAAAAACTACGGTACATGGTACATGACAGTGCGACAAGACAATGCCCACGCCGGCAGATTTGCTCCAATACTCCGCAGTGTTTCCATCGTCCCTCTCCACAAAGGATGCTGGGATTGGCCCCGGGTGATATGTCAATAGGCGTGGTGGGCAGGTAGCGGGTTGCGTGAAGGGAGCGACGGCATGTTGATAGTCACCAGGACTGGACAGCTCCTCACGCTGGATGGGAGCCCCAGGCAGCAGTGGTAGCAGCGGGGAGAAATGGAAGCCTTGCTGGAGCTTGTATGAGGTGTGCGTGGTGCTGTGTCCAAGGGCGTCAAAACTCGCCATCGAGCTGATATTGCAAAAGATGAGTTAAAAAATCAAAAAGAAAAAGAAATAAGAACCTTGTCTCGTGGATGGCGTCGCACAGTAGGCCGATTTCAAGCTGATTTGACAGTTTGGGGCAATGACAACAGGAATATTGAGTTTGTCAGAAGAACCGAAAAATAATAATTTATAAAACATACTCTGTGGCAGTGACAACCAGGAGTAGTTTGGAGTCTCGTCGTCGACCTGCGAGATTGGGAAGCCTGAGCAGACACTGCCTCGGTGCCTGTGAACTCCTCAGTCTGACAATAATATTGCGTACGCTTGCTCGAAGTGGTGCAAAAAACCTGTTACTGATGTATCATGGTAAGCGTGCACAGCAGCAGATGGGTAAGGTCTCTTACCGAGGATGGGGGAAATCCTTGAGCAACGTGGGCAGCAGGCCACTTGTCAGCATCAGCAGGAACCTAGGTCCTAGACAAAAATAAATCAGAAGTATGATTAAAGAGACGAGAACATACCAAGTCAACGAAAACAGCTCTATGCAAAGCTCAAGCACTCAAGCTCAAGGGCCAGTCAATGAAGCCATGTTCACGAGTGGGGTTTTTCGAGATGGTTGAACGCACGCGTTGATTGTCGAAACTTTGAACTCCGTCTCAAACACCGTTAGGGTCTTTGTGTTTGTTTGGTCAAACTTCGTGCAATGTCCCCGTTTTTTTCACCAAGTCGAGGTACAGTGCACTGCGTCGCCGCTGGGTTTTACAGTTAGCTCAGGCTCTGCGCCTGAAATCACTCCTTTTCAGTCTTTTCGGTCTGGTCTGGACTCTGGCGTCGCGTGGCTCAGCTGCTGGATTCGACTTCCCACTGCGCCATCGATCCCCACGTCTTCCCCATCTCTCTCGCCTCATACAACACACACACACACTCTCCCCCCTCTCGCTCATCATTCCTTTGCCATCGCTCACCCTCGCCTCACGTTACCATGGACGCCGACGGCGACCGCCTCGCAAATGGCCTGTAAACACTTGAAGACTGGCCGCGCGTCCCCGTGCATCGTGCCTCCTTTGTCCATCCCCCCTCCGCCGTCAGCGCATCACTCTCAATACCCATCTCTTTGAAGCTTCGCACTCGTCGATCACCTCGGCCACGCGTCCCTTTTGTCTTTGTGCGCCCATTGTTGTCAGCCTCGCGCTGGCCCCTATCGTGTGTTGTCTCTATTCTTCGTCCCGGCCACTCGTACCTTACCGTCTCCGTCCCGATCGTCTCCACCCGCGTTCCGTCTCGTTTCCTCCCCCTATGTCACCGTTCTCCTATACTACACTCCCTCTTACTTCTTACTGGCTCGTTTGTAGCTACGGTTCTGTCTGTATTCTGTCTGTATTTAATTTTTACTGAATACACAGTGCTCGGTTGCCCTAGTTTCTCCCCCTCTTTCTCTGCGTACTATCCCGGAAGTTTGGTAATCTCGCTGCTCGATCTCGTCCGTTCCCATTCGTACTGACCCTTACCAACTCGAACGCTCCGGACTTAGCAACGATATGAGCCACCAACTCGAACACAAGCCACACCGCATGGGCCGTACAACGACAACTCAGCCGCGCACGACCCCGACCCAGATCATGACGATCACGACACCACCCACTGCCACCGCCGGTGTGCTCTCTGTATGACCCCGACTGCAACAACCACAACACCACCACTGCCGCCGCCGGGATAGTACCAGCGCGAACTGCCTTGGTTGGATTCATAACATCCGTCTCGAGTCTTACTTTCTTAGTACTCTTGTAAATTTACACTACATGGTTGAATAAAATTCAGTCTCTGAAACATCTTATACTTGATTGAGAAGCTTGGTGGTCGCTTAGCATTGCTGATGGCTTAGCGACAGAACAACTGAATCTAAGCGATGAAATAAGCCGGGTTAAACTTGTGTCGTTTTGCTGATTTGAATGCACGCGCGGCCGCCATGCTTCTCGAGTGCATGCCGACGCTGCAGCACGCCGAATGGAGGCACCTGGACCCAGAGATGCTGTCCACCGACGCGCTACTACCAGCGCTGCGTACGCTGCACGTGGAGGAAGTGTCGGACAGCTCCGACGGGCCAGGATGTGCGCTCCTGCCGGCGGTGCTACTTTCGGCGCTCGAGGCACTGATGCTCGTGCGCAGAGGTGCTGCGCTTCATCGAGGTACCGTCATCCGAGAGCATCGCGGTGCTCGTGCGCACCGTGCGGTCGTTCTCGCGTGCGCGTACCCGCGGTCAATTGTAGGCACGACTCGGAACACTCGCCCGCCACGCCCGCGCCAAAGCACTGGTACACACTCCGATGTCTTATAAATTAGCGGGGCGAATGGTACATGAAGTGTCCGAAGTGAGTGAGCAGTCGAACGGCGGACTTATTGGGCCCTCTAGTAATTATAGGACATATACAGTACAATGTACTACCACTATTTTTTGAACTATATCTGCTTAACTGATAGAATCGTGCATCCATAAACATGAACTGAGCACAACGACGTGAGATCAGCACCCCAGTTACTGCGAACCTGAAAAACAATGACACCGAAGTCGATACCCCACGATCTGGCTTCGTCATAGAGAGTGAAAGCTTGGCGCATGGACGGGAGGGTGATGTCGAACTCGATCTCCGCCAGGGGTAAAAAAAGACCTCTTGACATTGGGAAAGGCGGGTGCCTCACAGAAGTGGGCGCATACGCATCACGTGACCGTTTGTAGGCTTCCATATTCTTCGCACCATCCACCAGGCCCCAGACTATGACTTGACGAGGGGCACGAGACAGAAGCGCTGTAGAGTTGGACAGCTGGTGTTGTAGTATAATATGAGACGGTAGGACGTTCGGTGCACTGAGCACGAGGCCGAGGGTCCCTGAATTGCCGCGAAACGACCAACACGTACCCGCGGGGTTCTTTGAGACTTCAGATAGGGGACTAGACTCGATGCCCGGTGTCGTTAATTCTGGAGTAACCACAGCGCCGGTTTGGGGCGAAGCAAAGTCGTGTCCAAATGGAATGATATGGGAAAAGGCCGAACGATGCCAATCGCACCGCACATCGGACTGGATAACGACTCTGGTGATCACAGTGGGGAGAAGGTGACCCAGTTGTGACCACACAGAATGATAGACGGATAGAAGAAAGTGGAAAGCCAAGAAGAAGAAGAGGGCACTGTAAAGCCAGCTTGGTGTTCGATGTAGATGCGCGCAGATGAATGCCCTCTTCTTTTTCTGGCTGAAAGTGGCAAGGTCGTGCGTAGGTACAGTCTCGGAATCCGATGTCTCGTCCATTGGCGATTCCTGGTTATTACTGGACGCATTACGGTCGCAGAGTTCTGGCGGTGGCCTAGACATTAAGTACCTGATAGCCACCACCAGTTTGTTGACGTACCTGCGCTACTGGTACTGAATGCGGTAGCATTTTGTTGGCCAATACGGAACTGAGAAGCGGTGAATGGGATGCCACCACTTTCTTTTCGAAGGCGGAGCATAAGGGAAGGCGAGAAAGGTAAAAGGGCGCCTAATAGGAGCAATGTACCAGCCGTGACGCACGTGATGCAGGAGACGTCGTAAAAAAAAAGGAAAGTCGGCTGAGGGTCAGAAGTGTTCCAAAACCGATTGTAAACCGATTACCACTGGCAACCCTGCCATCACAGGCGCCATCTCAGCCCGATGCCCGAGCATGTCTGTACCTGCGAAAGTTGTTCCCAATACAATGTGAAGGATCCTGTGACTGGTTTCACAGTGCCAGGTCGTATCGTTGGGAAAAAGGAGTTCCTCGGTCATCGTCGTTTGGAGACAATCAAACAGCGGCTTGGCGACGCAACAGACGACGGTTGCACATCCTCTCATCGTGACCCTCGCTCCAATAATCGTACCACACCCAACACGTCTGAGCAGCCAGAGCAAGAGCCAGAGAAGCCAAGGCACTTACGAATCCCCGCTCAGCGGCTGCAAGATCGAGCGGGTGGGTACCTTTCGCTGTCCTCGATGTCCACAGTGGCCCATAGGCTTTTCTATAGTCGAACAGGAGTTACAGGACCTGCTCGATGCAATGCGGTCAGAGCTTCGCCGTAGACGGATGGACTACCTGTCATTCCCGACCAGAGGACTGGTCTTTGCTTCTCTGCCGGATCTGAATACATCGCGATCGACAGCGAGACTTGAAGCTACGGGAGAAAACTTGAATCTATCCCCGGATGCACCGATAAATAAGAAGCTGATCGAGTATGAATCCTGGCTACAACATTCTCTGTCATCTTGTACGCGGTCTTTCGTCATCCATAGCGCCCAGTCCCCTTCCCAAGACTGCCTGGTCGATGAAATCACGCAGGCAATCCAGGAAGTTCACGCCACTAAAGTAGAGGAGTGGACGTGCCAGATGGCCGCCCTGAAAGCCCAGGCCCCCCTTCCACCAACCGTGGTTAAGAGGAAATGCGTCATTGTTGAGGGCGGTGTGTCTTTCTATTTATTTATTTATCAGATATGTGGATGGCGGCTGAGGTGCCTTCTAGGGAAATTTCTCGATACTCGGCATCTACAACAAGACCCTGTCGTCCTATGTTGTTTCTTAGGTCTAGCGATCCTCCATCTCGTTCTTAACATTTCTATCGGACACTCTGGATTCGTTGCTTCGCTCTTCCGGACGATACTCGATCTCTGTCTTTCCCAAACACTCCAGCGGCCCGTCGAGGTGCGCGCAATTGTGTCCAGCATCCCGCTAGACGTACGAACGATCTTTGGGATTTTAAACCTGCGGACCCATACCCTTCCTTTCGTTTGCTGTCCAGGATGCTATAAGCTGTACCCCGATTCGTCAGAGTGCCCAGACCTATGTACGCATCGACCTGCACCAGATTCAGAGATGTGCAACGCCCCTTTATACTCGAAGAGGACAAATCGCGGCAAGGCCAAACGACGTCCCGTCCGGAGGTTCCTTTACCACGACATGAAGTCCTGGTTGGCCGACATGCTTAGCCGACGAGACATTGAAGCACACGCTGATCGTGACGTCTTTTCCGACTGCTGCAACACGTCCCTAGAGCGCAGGGACATATGGGATGGGAACGTTCTCAGGAATTTCAAAGGGCCTGATGGCGAACTATTCATACAACCGGGCAGCAGTGATGGCCGGTATGTTTTTAGCCTATGCATGGACGGCTTCAATCCCTTCATCATGAAAGAGGCGGGGAAGAAAGTCAGTGTTTGCTCCATCTACATGGTTCTCCTAAACCTCCCCGTGGACATTCGCTATCAAGTTGAAAACATGTTTCTGGTCGGCATTATACCGGGTCCCGCTGAGCCTTCATTGGAGCAGATTAACCACATTCTGGAGCCTTTGGTGGACGACCTCTTACAATTCTGGGATCCAGGTGTCTTCATAAAACAAACAGCGCACTACACTGGGGGGCGTCTGTGTTTTTTGGCGCTTATCCCCCTAGTCTGTGACCTGCCAGCGGCGCGCCAGATGTCTGGGACAGCGTCCCACACCGCAACCCATTTCTGCTCGTTTTGCAAGCTACCTCTTCACGAAATTGACAACCTGGATGTAGATTCCTGGTCCATGCGTACGTATGAAGAACACAAGAGATCTGCCTCTGCTTGGAAAGCCGCACAATCCTCTGAAGATAGGTCGAAATTGTACCGTCAAAACGGCGTCCGATGGAGCGAACTCCTTCGACTTCCATATTGGGACCCTACAACATTCGTTGTTCTGGACTGCATGCACTCGCTTTTGCTTGGTGATCTGAAGAGGCACTGCAGAGAAATTTGGGGCATGAATTCTCTACTAGACGAAGATGTCTACCATATGGTCTCAGACGGGAAGAAGTTTTTCGTTACTGAAGACCAACTCCAGCACGGGAATCGTGTCCTCAAACACGGAACAGATAAGGACGTTGCCGCGCTGTCATTCTATGTTATTCGCAAACTATGCAGAGAAACAAAGAAGATCCGCTATTCTAGAAAGCGGAAAGAACAACTTATTGAGGCTTTGTTGAAACATGTGAGTTCGACTATAGTAAGCTGCCCATCTGTTCATTTCGAATTGATAAACGCCTCTAAGCGTACGAAACATGGCCGGCCGTCTCCCCGAGATGCGGAACAGACCAGTGTGGGTCTCGTAGCCAGCCATACAAGTAGTACAGATACTTCGGTCAACGTATCAAAGCCCAGGCGCAACGAGCTAGCCACTGGCAAAGAACTTCAAGACGGGCGAGATAAATATACTTCGGCAACATCATTTTCAAAGATACAAGCACTCCGGAAAGGGATGATTATTGCTCTTCTCCTTGACCTAGATAGCCCTTCGCCGAATAGCGAACACGAACTCTGGGCGAAGAATAAACAAGTCCTAGCAGGGGAGTTGTGGAAGATGGTAAGCTGTTGGCTTTCTACAAATGCCGACTGGTGGCTAATATCGATGGTAGCGACAAACGGGAGCTCGACCGAGAGCTGATTCAGACTCCTATCAACCCCCTCCCACCAACGCATCATCTGTGGACTCGTGTCCTAGCTCAGGGATCCAGTGTGACTACAGCTCAGGCTCAGGCGTCCCAGGACCTCACTTTGGCGTATCAAGTACTAGTTACTCTCTAGACGGTTCCGATCATTGGTCTGACGTGTTCGGAAATGAGTCTAGCAACGACTCAGAGTCAACCCACCTCTCTATATCCGACGATACGGGCGATACGACTACCAGAGACCCATCACAGCTCACCGCCACAGCGTTTCGTGGTCACGAGGTCGATTCGGAACCTTCTAGCTTTGTGGAACCCCAGACGGGGGAGGCTCTCGGCTCGAAAGTTTCCAGAGATGCAGATGGGGACTCAGAAGATGCTCGGCCTACCCAGGCGCGGGGGAAATCGAGTCGGAAGGAGCGCGTAGTCCTTGGGAGACTAACTCTGGCAGAAGTTTGGCTCGATATGTCCAAGACGACCCTGCCTTCCTGGATCGGTCGTGCACCACCGGAGCTAGGTAATGGGAAGCACGGAAAGCTCAGCGCTGACCAGTGGCGTACTGCTTGCACGGTTAACCTTGTTGTCACCCTTGTGCGTCTGTGGGGTTTGAAGTCTCCGAGCGAACGCCAACATCGAATGCTCGTCAATTTCATGGACCTCGTTACAGCATGCAAGCTAGCTATGATGCGAAAGTCGACACCCACGCGCATTAAACAATTCCAAGAACACATGCACCGTTATTTGGAAACGACAAAAGAGCTTTACGTAAACAGCGCCTTGACCCCCAATCACCATCTATCGCTACATCTTCCTCGGCTTTTCGAGAACTTCGGTCCACCCCATGCCTGGGTCTGTTTCGTATTTGAGCGCTGCGTGCGATGGCTGAAATTCATCAAAACAAGTAACAAATTTGGTAAGTTCCCGCTTGTCTCCCCTCATGTATCTTCTAATTCATACCCAACCAGGAGAACTAGAAGAGACGATGTTGACTCGATTTTGTATGTCTCAGGAGGTCAGAATCCTGATGCAGAGCGCGGATCTACCACCGGTTTTTTATGATCTCCAAGCGGCCTTCGCAAAGGCATTCGACGCGGAGGCTCGTGGGACATTCTGGAATGATATGTGGGCCTTCACATCGGACTGCGATCTTCCAATTATGAAGGGCGCGACGGAGATTCCACTGCCAACCCTCGTAGAAGAGAAGCTAAGGGACGGCCTTTTAGATGGGGTTCCTGCGGCGCATTTCCCATCAGTTTGCCTGATGGAGGAGTCTTTCGCGTACCGCGGAATGAAGTTCTCTGTGGAAACCAACTCACCTGGAAACAGCTTTGTCGTATTCAAATATAAGCACTACCAACCCTGGTCAGCGGGGTCGATCCAGATGATACTGTATCTTCCGGTCAAAGGCACAACTCATGGTCCTTTCTTTGTCATCAAGCCTTATCTTCCATTAAACACGGCTGACGCGCAGCTTGACCCTTATCGCAAATTTATATTCGCAGCAGGACAACTAGTTTACGAAGACCGTGGCGATCTAGTGGTTGTATCCCTCGATGAGGTGATATGTCACTTCGCTCACACACCATTCACGCCAACAAACATATCCAGGCGATGCGTCCACGTGTTGCCACTTGATCGGGTTTGTGGCAAGCCCTTATTACAAATATGTGACCGAGATTTTGGCATCAGGAATAAGCACCTTCAGCCCTTCAGCGCCCATCCAGGAAACAAGTTATTTTTGACTAGAGCGTTGTATTTCGAAGATGAGCGGACTAAGAATTCGGACGCAAGTGCAGGTGGGGGAGTTTTTCGTAGTTGATATATGGTTGCGAGCCTGGAATCAAGCCTGGAATAACAGGTCGAGATTAAGTGATGAGAAAGATCTTGAATGCAGTGCACAAGAACGACAAATTGAATAGGTTTAAAATCACGCAGTGTATGGACATTTGGAGAGATACCAGATACTAGGTACGCACGCCTACTACTATCACCTTCGAGTTGTCGAACCGAAGCGCGAAATGATCTTGCAAAAACTGTACGAAGCGAGCCAGGTCCACGTGATTTCGAAAGGCGGAGGGGATTCCGCGGGGGTTAGGGAGGAAAGGAAACAGCTCACGAATATAGTCAAGAGCCAGGCGAGTGAACCCAAGAGCGAACGAGACGAGCGACGAGAGAGATAAGATGAGGCGATGGCTTGCGAGATTGCCCTTCGAGTGCCCTTGATTGTGCCTGACTTCCGAGACGATCACGCAGTGAAAAGGGGGGAGACCGAGCGGTGAGTGTATTCAGCAAAAGTAGATACATGGAAATCCGGTAGCTAAACCAAGCCGAAGTGTGTAGTAAGGCGAGAGGGACAGAGATAGTGGCATAGGAGCGGAGACAGTGAAACGCAGGTGGAGACGAGATGAAACGGAAGGGAGGTAGTCAGGTACGAGGTGGCGGAACGAGTAGCGAGGGACACGGTGACATGAAAGACACAAGAAGCCGAGGCCGAGGTGGGGAACGACGTACGGCGCGTGCACTATTGTACAAAAATAGAACAAGAAATTAAACTGCACCCCGAGACAAAGGGGCAGCGTGGCCGAAGCAGCTCGAACGGGCGGAGTAAACTTGACATCTTCAAAGGAATTTGGCGATATGGGCGACGCGACGAGGACGAGGAAGTTGACAGGTTGATCGATGTGCTAGGCCACGTGATGATGGCGATCCGAGGCCCGAGCTATCCTTACACCGTCGGCTCCAAGTCGGCTCGCATTTGTCTGATGGGAAGCTGAAAGGAAGAAACAGCATCCTCGTGATGAGCACTCATTGCGTTAGCCGCTGAGCGTTCTGTCTTATCTTGCGTCTGAGTCTGATATCCGCCAAACTCCCAAAATCATGATATGCAGCTACACGGACCGGATATCCGCGAGATAAACTAGACTGTCCGCTACTTGGTATGTATGTATCACATATCCAAGTCCCCCGACTGAAAGTTCACCTTCGACGGAATTTCATTGCCGCAACATATAACCCCTCTACATGCACCAAGAGTGTCAGCCGCTAAGCAAGCAGGCCGCTAAGCGCATAGGCGGCGACACGGACCGGATATCCGAGAGATAGCCGCTAAGCAAGCCGCTAAGCGTACTGCATGTCCGCCTGCATGTCCGCGTCCGTTATTAACCCCAAAATACACGAGTCTGTCCTCGAGGCAAACGAGGCTACTGTATGGCGCCTCTTCATTCAGGCTGCAAGCCCTTGCTACATTTGGACTCAAGCCAGAGAACGTCGTCTTTTCCGACCAAGGTGCGTGCCATGTGCAATTTTGTGTCATCGTTTCGCTAACGCCTGCTCGAGACAAAATCCTGGGTCGTCGTCGCGCTGGATGGCCTGCTGTCGTAGGCCGACAAGATTCGCTTGGTCATCAGCTACCTCTGAGCCTGCGAGGTGCTCCACGTGCGCGCCTACTGCGTCGACAACTCTCTCGTGCGTGGCCAATAGTGTCCTACTTATGTACACAACCCCGTGACATCACGAGCTCGATGTATAACACTGCGATTGACCATTGACCGTTCGCCTCAAATCAAATGCCAACCCCTTACTATTCTGGAAAGTATCACTTCCAGGTCGAGCTCAAGGCGCTCTGCCTCCCAGTCACGATCACGATACCAGACATCCCCGATGCGACACCTGGCTGCGACGATCCGAGTGGCTCTTTGACCGTCCCGCTGCCAACTGAGGCCCGCTGTGTAGCAAGTGACTCTACGTCTCATCGCTTATCCATTGCCACACAAAGGCGCGAGGACGCCCAAGGCTTAGGGATAACTACCGATTCTCCGGATATTAGTATTTCCATCGACGATCAACTCGACCTCTTATCCGTAAGTATATTTTTCTCTGTGCGCTCACAATTTGAAGACACAATGCCCATAGGGTCTTGGAATAAGTGTTCGCATCAAATCTATTCGCCGAACACAACTGAAGTTCCGATGGTTCCATATGAAAGGGACCATAGCGCCTTTAGACAACCCATCCGATATTCCTGGCCTTGACAGAGTAGACTTCCGTCCTTTTGATGTCTTTGTCCATACCTATTTCCCTGCCCCTGGAGATTCCGCGACGCAGATATGGGTTTGGGAGCCACTTCAATCTTCCGGGTTATCTCCGCCCTGTTCTTGGAAGTCTGTTGCCGTCGGTTACGTGTGTCCGGGTCCAGGATTTCTTCAAGGGCGGCACCTGATGACATCGGATAAAGGAGAACCTGTATGGGTGACTGGCTCGACTCGTTATCGCCGGTATAAATAAAAATCTTATTTGTGAAAGAACGACGAAACTGCTATGGTAAAAGGTAGGTTCAACCTCTCTTGTGGAGGGATCGATTGACTGAAGGCGCATACAAAGGTTGACTATCGCCGACAGACGCTTGGGGTTGTTAGTTTGAAGGGTACGCGAGGTTTTGATTGTCCCAATGTGTAGTCGTATGGTATATCGCGCCTCTGTGGACTCTTTACCCGGCGGCGAACCCAGCGTGTCAGTGGGCGACTACCTTTCCGTCATCACGCACAACCCCCCCCCTCTTATACTGCTGATATTGTCCTTAGTTAGTTGGGAATCGTGATACGTGCCATTCTCCCATTCACTCTATTCTCCCACGATATCGTTCAATTGCCTCGCCCCTCCACAATTTCCATACCAATGTGAGATACGAAATCAAGATAACAGAGTCAGGGGACATCGCCTCCGGTGGGCCGTATGGTGCGTTAGTTAGTACGAGGGAGAGGTAAACGGCAACGACGATGTGGGTGTCTCATGATAGGGTAGCGTGGTTTACAAAGATCTAGCATAGCTGATGTCTGACGACCCCATATCTGGTTACGAGTCTAGCTGAGCCGGCGTACGTACTAATTATGGGGTAGCGGCTTAGTCAAATGCCACAGAAAACACCAAAAATCGGCACCGTCCTTGAAAGTGAGCTCATACCGTATAGAACTATTCGAGTTCAAACTCCATGCGAATGTCAACGTTTCCTGGAATTTAGGAGTGTTAATGAATGATAGTGATGGTATAAGCTCGTGTACGTACCACCATGCGGATACAGTCCCACTCGGCACAAACTTTCTCATAAAATACAAAGTAGTCGTCGGGCTCACCAGCCACGAGGACTTCGAGTGCAACTAGGCTGAATGTTAGTGAGTTCTATCGCTCGCACATAGTGTTGGCACAAACAGCTCCCAACACTCGGTTCTGTCAAACGAATGACTGCCGGCTTCTCCAGGATGTATCGATGGATATTCCAAGTGTACGACGTACGAAACGTGACGTCGGGGGTGGCAAAATGAATGCTGTGTATTATTGAGTATGGTATAACCATGACTTAGAAGGACGATAACCTACCAATTCATGCTCTTATAGAATGCCGCAGAGTTTGAATGAGAGGGGCAATTGAAGCGAACAAGATGAGGTATCGAGGTAAGACAGCGTTAATACGCTGGTGGTGGTGACAATGGAGATAACCACGAGAAGCGAGTCAGGGAAGAAGAACACACGAATATGAGGAAGATCTTGCTCACAACGGAGGGTGCTTATATACATGTGAGAACAGAGTTCGTACCAGATACGTCCAGGCCCTTCCAACTTGAGGCTCTACTTCGGGCAGTAGTGTGAATTCGTGGTGAGATCCAGTGAGATGCGAATGGCATGCGGTCCTTTGTCTCGAGATGCTGGGTTGGTTGAGATCTGGCAAAATTGAGCGGAGATACTTATTGCAAGCGAGTGTATATTATCAAAGGAACAAAGAGATTGAAAGCGATGGGGTGAGGACGAACATACGACACTCATCCGTCTTCTGCGGGCATCGTGCCTCGCACAGAGACTGTCCGAAACACCACAGCTGCCAGTGGCTTTGAAGGGGCGGTGAAAGGGATTTCGTTACTTCGGCCATGTGACAATCTGGCGTGGCAATGAACCACTTAAGTTCAAGTTTACTCAAATCCGTGACCGTACTGGCATCAATACAAAAGCAGTCGATGACATAGGTCACATGGAAATTAAAGTGTTTAAAAACAAGGTGAAACTCAAATATGCGAACGCTTTGATACAATCTAGACTACTCATAAGCAGGCGGACCATCATTGGCTTGGTCATTGGATTGGCCGTCACCAGAGCAGGCTTCGCAGTAGCCACAAGGATAATCCGGGTGGCAAGCCACCAACGGAGCACCATCACATGCACGCTCATATGCGAGGCGTAGCAGGTCCAGCATGCGCCGCAGGTTCTCGGTTTCGTTGACACTTTACATCACCGGACAACATAGTTGGCGTGAGCCTGTATTGTCGACATGTGGGAGAAACAACTCACCCTAAATTCCCTATTTGTTCTTCGATGATCTTCCGGAGGAGATGAAACATGAGATAGAGCAAGGCGACTTGGATCAAGGCTTGGATCAAGGTCGTAAGTACCCTGTGATCACCGATAAGTATGTGCAATCAGCCGCGAGGGTAACAATACCGACATTTGCATAAGTATGTCAAATATGCGGCCAAAACATTTGGCAAGGAGAGAGAGCAACATGGCCAAGAACATGGCAGTGTCACGATGCGGATGGCTTGTGCAATGGCGCCGCTGGGAAGTCTAAGAGGGGGCCTTGAAGCGCAAGGTAGGTGACGAGCCAGGTTTTTGAAGTTTGAACGTTGACCCATAGTTCCACAACCAAGGTTTGTCTGAGATGGCATACAACATGCAAACTTAAGCGATCTCAAAGAGCGGACTTCAAGCTTCAGCGCCAGCATACATGCATATGGTCATGAGACTAAAACTACTGTAAGGGTTTGTCATGAGGCACCTTTCACTAAATTTCCTGGTGGCGGCGCTGATCCGAGTCCCAAGCTCAGACATTGCCGGACCCTGTTGCTCCACTTCAAAAATCAACTTGTAGGTCAGCGGATGAGGAGGCATTGCTTCAGAGGGGAGTAGCACTGACCGCACACTGGCACCGGCTTTGGCCGTCCTTCCTGGATGCCACTGGCGCTAGTTCAGTGAGCCGATGCCTCATATCTGGCCTGACAAAGAACTGGCAACGCCACGTTGCGTGGCTAGGCTTTTGTGGTCACCAGAGCTCCCTTTGTTTCCTTTGTGTCCCCGTGGTGAACCCTGTTCTTTGACCCTACAATTCCAATCAGTGACAATGACTTAGAAATGAAGCACTCTGCCTGTGCCAGTGGCACGTCGGTACAGGCTACCTGCTTTCGCTTTAATATCGTACTGTAAACCGTTTACCACTACACCCAGGTTATGTCTCTCACTCCCCGTCTCCGTTCCGAGTCACTTGTTTCTCTTCAGCTGTCTCCCACATCATGTTCCACACCCGGACATATGCAAAACTCGTCGGGCAGCGACTCAGGCTCAGGATCATCATCCCATACTGTCATGCCAGTGATTAGACCCCGTCCGCGGAAGAAAATCCTTACTACGCGGGGTGCAAAACCTGTAAAGCGAAACCGAGTCTCTCAGCCGCATAAAGTCCCACGCTATCCCAAAAAACTACGATCAAAGCTCACCGGGCTTACCACTCCCTTTCACATCGACACTCGGCGCCGTCCACAAGGTGTTCTGTCTCTCAGTAGAGTGCCCAGTCGATCCCTCAGAGGAAAGACAAAACGGCAGCAGTGCATCATAAACGTCAATACAGTAGGCAACAAACCTGCAAACTATAAACCTATATTTCGACGTGAATTTGGGGTCCGTGATTTCTGCAGTAGTATTCGTGTATTCGTGCGCTGACTAACTAAAATGATTCCCTAAAGGGTGATGTTGGGTATGCTGGCTCTGCTGGGCCAAATTTATCGACCCCAGATATCCCCGCATCCGCTTCCTCACTCGAGTCTCACATAGCGGTGACCGCGCCATCGTATCGCCAGGTACGTATTTTCTATTGTGAGTCAAAGAATCGGTGTAATGTTGCTTCACAGTCCCAACCAGGCGGGAGCGAGGGGTCTCTTCGGATTTTTGACGGTCCTTTTTCCTCTCCTGTCGGATTTCCTGTACAAGGTGAACCTTCCTCAGTGCGGACTACACCGTCCAACCGTGAGGTATGTGCCGCTGGTAATTCCACCGTTCGTATTTTCGATATTTATTTTCTGCACTGTAACCCACACAGGCCAGCAGAGAAGGATCTACCCCCACTGGCGATGACAACCTCGATGCCCATGAGTGGTCCGGAATTCACCGGGCAGGTAGTAGCCCTGAAAGTCTCGACGAAGATACGGAAAGCTTAGTAGAGAGAGATGAAGACATGACTGACTTCACCGACGATGACGGATCAGCTGGTGAGGGAGACAGCGAAATGGACCCGGAGGGTCTCGATGCGAAAGGCGAAGACAGCAACTGCGAGGAAGACAGCGACATAGAAGGAAAAGACAACAGCAGCGAGGAAGACGGCGATACGGAAGGTGAAGATGAAGATAGCGATACGGAAGGCAAAGACAACGTCAGCGAGGAAGACAGTGACGCGGCAGGCAAATACAGCAGCAACGAGGAAGACAGCGGCACGGAAGGCGGCGATCACCAAGAGAAGAGCGATGGAGAGGACATCACCATGGGGGGGAGCAGTGATCCTGGAGACAATGACTCAAGCGGCGACACGAATCCGGAGAACGGCAATACCGAGGCCAGCGGTACAGAAGACAGTAGTGAAATGTTTGACCTCTTTGAGGACAACAGTGCCGCCAGAGATGACGAGAACGAAACTGCGCGGCGCAGCAGCTCGGTACCACGGGAGAAGTTCAGTCGCAACTTGAAGACGCTCCTGTCCTCCCTTGTAAGTCATCCAGACTACTTTCCCTACTTCTCTGAATCGTAACTGACGACCCACAAGGTCCGGGATATAAATCATATTCAGAAACAGCCCCAGGTGCGACTTCCGGCTCACGACATATTTACCTCATAGTAGTGAATAACGTCTTTTGCCTCGTCTACTCCCAGGATTCGCCTTGTACAAAAGGCGACGCTCGGATGTTCTTAGACCACATGCTCTCTGGCGCTAGGTTAGGATACGACACGATGTCGTCCCCACTCAGGGAAGTACGCACTGGCCCAGGAAGGCGAAAGGCACGATCGTTGCTTCCGAAGCATCAAACGCAGGAGAGCCTGAAGATGAAGGTATGTTGGTTGTTTCTCTCACCTGGAAAAGCGTATAAGCCTCCACGTGGATAGACAGAGGTCCGAAAATTCGCAATGGGCTTAATGGGAAGGAAAAGCAGACAATCGCCATTTTCGCTACCATCCAAGAAAGAATTCCAGCGTTTTGAGAAGCGAAATATAGGTGGCCCTACCAGAAAGGACTTTCGTGTCCAACTGGTTGGGTCCCTTGCATGTCGTTGGAACGGTCGTGCCGCTGACGTCTTTGCGCGAACGTACGTTAAGAAGAAAGGCCGTGACCGCTGTCCGTTCGAGCACGAAGACCTGGCAGCGTGTTTCAAGGTCCATTTGCGTACACTGAAGAACCAGTACGAGCGCATCAAAGCTGGCTCCAACAAAACGCGGGCAGATGCCGCCGAGCGTCATTCAACAAGTGCTCGTCGAACGCGCAGACAGGGGGTTAGCGTTCCACTCATACACATCGATTCTCACGCTGAACATCGTTGCGCAGATTGCCCAAAGACGAGGTCAAGTTCTTGCCGCATATGAGGAATTGCGAGACATCGCCTGTCACCTGGACAAATTGGGGGCAGAAGGAATGAGTGGAGACGAGTCGGATCACTCAGGGTGGTCACCGGCGCTACGTGGTACGCAAACTGAATTGGAGATCTGATGAAGTTACGAGGGTGTTGCGGATACTGGACGCATTGGTACTCGTATCTCATTGGACAAGCGATGGGCGGCCTAGACCTGGAAAGTTCCCTCATGTACGAATTGACTCCAACAGGGTAGAGAACAGGGAGCCCGTCCGCAACCTACCACGCAATTTCTATCAACCTGAGTGGCTTGACACACTCGACAAGTACGAGCGCCAAGAGCTCAAGATACGCAAGCCTGTGGACCTCAAATTACCTCCTGGGATAGAACAGTACGTGGAAAACCTTCACAGGTTCATGTGAACTATGTGTCCTCAAATCTCGCCTTTCTTTGATTCAGACTAGCGCACAGATACAGGAATGCATCGGACCCGCGTAAACCTCCATTGCCAAAGGGTGGGAATTCTGCACCTAAGTCTGGTGGTGCGAAGTCCCAGAGTTTCAGCAGATGATGGCGATGTTGACTCACTAACCAGGGTCGAGAACACAACACAGAAAAAGAAAGGAAGCCTCGGCACTCCGCGCTATGGACACCGACGAGGATCTGTAGGCGTAGATCCCTTATATACGTGCAGAAACTGTCTACTTAGCTAGAATGTACGAGCCCAGTCCGAATCCAGTGCATCTGTGCGAGAGGCCGAGATCGCCGGTGATCCGGTGATGCGTGGCCCTTCGAGACCAGGAGATGGCAATCGGGGGACGCATGGCCCTACGAGACAGGGTTGGTGGTTGGTGACGATGTACGGAGCCAAGTCCATGTGAGTCTGTCCGAAGCGGAGCGGATTCCGCAGGGGTTAGACAGGAAGAAGAGAAGGCAAATGGCCTAAAGCCGTTAAGGGGGGAAGAGAAACTGTGAACGAGAGTGAGAGCAAGTGAGAATGAGATGCGATGCGATGCCGTCCGTAGCGGCGAGACTGAGAGCGCAATGAGCAGAGCTGGTTGCGAGTGCTCACGGTACTGACGTCGAACAGAGTCACGCTGACACAGTGTTGTCATGACCCGGGTCTGACCCCGTCATTTTCTGACCCGCGCCAGCTGACTATATTTTAGTCATTTAGTCATGGCGCGTCAAGGGTACGTGGGAAGTTTCCCAAAAGGGAAATGACAGTCGCAGTCTCGCACAGACAAGGCGGCAGGTGCAAATTTTGAACACAACACTTGATCACCACCTTCTTGACATCCTTTCCACTCAAAACAATTACTGTATGTATGTAATTATAGGATCATACAAAAAAATGAGGATCAATGGGAATACATGTCTGTGGTGAGGTCAAAAAAACAGAGTGGTGGTGATTCGCATGCATCTGCAACCCAAGATCCCACAGATCTGATTTGTCTCACAGAATTCAGAATTAATAAAAGACCACCCATGGCTAGTTTGCTTTGCAATCGAGTTGTGGAATGGGATCTTTCGTTGAGGGCTCCTGAGGAGTGACAGGAGGGTCACAAGATTTGAACTCCACTTTGAAACGCCACTGGCTTGTCAGCCACATTCAGCCACATGGGACTGAAAATGTGTGAAATGCTGGGCCGCGCTGCTGATCAAAAGATCTTGTCTTATCTTTTATCATGCTTTATCTGACTGACCTGTCAAAAGGTCAGTCAGGTTTGCATGACCCAGTTACCTTGACCCTCGTGAAGTGGCTCAGAATGGTGATGAACAAGTCGAGAGGAAAGGCAAGACAGGACAGTAGGGATTGTCAGGGGTAACCCTGGGGTCAACCGGAGCTACCCGTACCTGTACCCGGAAAAACCCGTACCCGTGACTCGCGGGTACGGGTTTTTCCGGGTATTGGACATGGGTTTAGATGGGTAATGTGGGTATGCAAACCCGCACAGGTTCACCTGTTTTTCCGTGATTTCGTCACCAGAATGAGGAATACGAGTGCAATACCATGGGCTTCGTCAATGAGAAGATCTCTGAAAAGGAGAACGTCTGCAATCTCATCCACAGGCACAGAAAGATAAGTTGCAGCCTAAGGCCTTCACCCGGCGTAACGATTCCCGAATCCTTTGAGAGCGGCGTGGAATCGAATGAGGCCTCAATGAGGCATGGCCCAGGAAGCAGGTGTATACACTATCATAGTACAGCCTGTACAGGAAGGACACTATGATACAGTTGCCTATCCTCGCCACCCATCTCCGCTGCCATCCCTCCCATCGCCTATCGTGTCATTGGCGTCGGCGTTGTCGTTCAAATGTTGCAGTTGACATTGTCTTCACCACTGTCGTAGTCGCCGCTGTGGTTGAGTCAGGCGCTGCCCTGTCGGCGTGGTTGACTTGCCGGCGCCGTTGTCGCCTTGCCATTTTTTTTTTTTTTTTTTTTTTTTTGAATCGTGTTTATTCCGGGGCAGTAGAACATACAAAGCCGGTCCTCAACTCCCTACAGAGCGAGATTTCAAGAGAAGTAACGTAATAAAGTAATCACGTGCGCCGTGCGAAGATAGATAGTACGGAAAAAGAACCGGACTAGAGCCACCTCACCAGAGGAAGGCCGGGAACCAAAAGGGGACCGAAGTCGGAGTAGCGTGTCAGGTACATAAGATATGACAGAGGGTGTACGGTATATGGGTCATCGCAGACAAGCGACTCACCGGGCAGCCTTAGCTGGGTCTAGGGGTTTGAGGTCGAGAGCATCTTCAACCGGGGTCAAACGGCATTATGGGCACGTTCTCAGGTCGTGAGGCGGCGCCAGAGGATTGCAGGAACAGGCAGAAGTCGTGTGCGACATCGCCTTCTCCGGTAAATAGTTCCAGGGGCTCGGTGGTCTCCGGGCGCCGGCTGGAGAAGAGGTGGTATTTCCGCTGCCTCTCGAAGAGGGGGCAGTCGTATATGATGTGGTAGAAGGATTTATCCCGGAAGCCGCATTGACAATGTGCAGCTTCGGGGGGAGGTCAGGTCGGTGGGTGGTGGTGTAGTCGGATGTGAATGAGTGTAGGGTCGCGAGTTGCATGGCTGTGCAGTGCGTGCGTCGGGTAATGGGTTCCCAAAAAGGGGAAGGCGTTTTGGGGGGTATGGCAGCGGACCATAGGGGGTGGTTGCGCCCATCAGGGGGCGTGTGGTAATGAATGGAGTGGCCGTAGGCGCGGGCAGGTGGTGGGTGGTCTGAGTTGACGCGAGCGATCCAGTCCCGGGCCCAGGCGCGAAAAGCGAAGGCGCGTTGGGCACGTTTTACGAAGGCTGGGGATCGCATGCGTTTGATTGTGGCAGAGGGGGTGTTCGTGCAGGCCGAGAGGGCCGCCAACCTGGCTTGGGTATCCGATGCTCTCTTCCTGTGTTCCTTGGACCATACGAGATGGATCCTCGTATCCCTGTGGACGCTATAGAAGGACGAGAGGGCAGCGTGGAAGCGCAGCACCTCCGATTGGTGTGTAAGTGACCGTAAGTTACGTATGGAGCCGAGTGCCCCGTTGTCCGTCGATAAAATATAGATGTGAGAAGGGGGCGCACGTGAGTACTCAGCTGATATAAGCTCGGCGGCTTTGGAAATGCCGAAGAGGTGGACGTCTGTGGTCTCGACCTCCGTACCGAGCGTCCACGCCCGTACGCGTGGCTCCGTCTCTCCCTGCCACAAAGAAGCGGCTGCGCCTCCCACCATCAAGTTATCTGGGCGGTTACGGTTCGAGACCGTCCCCGCCACGCGGATGATCAACGTACTTTGCTCTTGTCGCAGGGCATAGAGCCCGTTGACGTAAGCTTTCCGCTCATTGGGGTCCGCCAACCCTTCGTAGGTCACATGTGCCTCCCAGTTGGGGACCTCCCAGGGGGCAATGGCCACGACGTCGACGCGCTCGGTCAACAGTGGGTCGACACGCGCGCCGAGAGCCTCTAAGGCAGTAGGGCACTGTGCCGATACTTCAGACCGTACCAGCAATGTTCTGTTGTTCACCACCCCTCCATTGCTGGAGTGTGGGCCGCTCTGAACCAGCGCGTCCCAGTCTTCACCCAACCGGGATAGGAGCTGAGACGTCCGGGGAACACGGAACAGCCTAAGGGCGGAAGTGGAGGTCAGTTTCTCAATGAAGTGCCTTGCCGGCAGTATGTGGAGAAATTCGTGTAAGGGGGCCCTGGGTGCGGTCCGGAAGGAACCGGATATGACCCGGACCCCCTCGTTCATTACCAACTGTACCTTGTTGAACAGGCCGATCTTCTTCTTGCAGCTTGCCCAGAGTTGGCACCCATAGGTCAGAACCGGCATGCATACTGCGTTGAACAGCAGCCGCCAGCTCGCCGTGGATATGCCGCGTCGAGAGTTACCGAGCAGCTGTAGCGCCTTTAGGGAGGCACGCGTGCGATTACACATGGTGGTCACGTGCGGTTCCCAGTCTAGGCGGTGGTTAATAAAGAACCCAAGATAACGTATCGTAGGCGATGAATGGACGGTATAGTACGTGTTTGATCGTGGGTCAGGGCGAAGTTAAGGGGCCCCCTTGTGGGGACCCCAAGGACCTTGGTCCTCTTCGAGATACAACTTAAGCGCATACACCCAGATCTTCCCTGGGATGCACCGACAGCAGATGTGTCCGTTCGGGCCTAGGTCAGGGGACTGCCCTGTCTAGCCACGGTCCGGGGTTGCCCCTTTCCCGTTACTCAGCAGCTGGTTTGTTAAGCCCATTTGGGCACAGATTCCCAAGCTGTCTGAGCTTACTGTCTTGCCTGGGCCGCTACCGGGGTGGTGTCTCTGGTCTTATCCTTTCGTTGCCAGACCCGGAGTTTGGAGCTCAGCCACAGTAAACTGTCGCACTGAACCTTAATCCAGACTAACGTCCCAGTACCTAATCTCATGGGTTGACATCCCCTTGAGGGCATTCCCAGAGTTCGGTCTGGGAAGGGGCTGGGCTGCACAGGGTTCTTTCCCCTGTTCGCCTTGTTATTACCCCCCGATTACCCCTTTTATCGTCCCTTATGGTTCCCCTTTCGGGAGTTGGCACAGGTGTAGGGGCTGGGGTCCCCACCTGCTTTGCTCATTCTCGTTGTAGCCAATTAGGGAGCCCCCAGGCACCCCCCACTTGGGAAAAGCACCCCTGCACTGGGTTGAACTCAAGGCTCGACACTCCGGAGGGGGTTTCCCGCATGGGGAGGGGGGTGGAAAACCACTGCACCATCCACCCCCCCTCGCCTTGCCATTTTGCTGGTGCTGGTGTTGTTGGTGTTCCGCTGGCATAGCATTTTGCAGACGCAACCGGACTTGCATTGGTGGGACACTGGCGGTGGTTGGACGACTCGGGGCTGCGTTTTCATGCATGTGGTTGCCAGTGCGCATTGTCGTCTGTAACAATTGGGTGCTAAGTCACGCGTCACGGTTCCCTGAAGCGTACTTTCCCCCAATGTGCCGGGGCCAGTTTTGTTCTTGGCTCCTTGCTTACCTTTGCGTGTGTCAATGAACGACACGAGTCCACAACGACAACAACAACGAAAAGGTGCACTTCTCTGACACTTAGACTGCACGCGCCGACTACCGCCAGGGCCCCGTCAACTCTGGGCCAGTTATGGCAACCCTAACCACGGTGGCGCTACAACAGCGACAATGGCAAGGTGATCACGACAAGGCAACAACAATAATGACAACAACGACAGCAAGACAGCTACAACAACAACAACAGTAAGACGACGACAATGACGTGACTCGACTCGACAGGCTCAACGACGCGACACAACACAACACAACACAACAGGCTCAACGACGCGACACAACACAACACAACACAACACAACAACAACAACACAATGATGACGACATGGCTCAATGACGACACGACAACTCAACTCAACAATGACGACACAACACAATGACGACGTGACTCGACAGATAGCAAAGCACTGCGGTGTTCTTATGATTTGTAGCTAGCTCATGTACGGCTTCTAGTGTACAGCCTCCTCATGTTTGTAACTGTACATAACTCATACAAATATAACTCATACAAATCTGCGTGAACTTGTAACATCGCGTGAAAAACCCGCCACTACCCATGTTGATGGGTACGGGTTTTTGAGGGGTAGGAAATTGCTACCTGGACCTGTACCCGTGACAACCCTACCCATGACCCACACGGGTTTGTCATACCCATGACAATCCCTACAGGACAGAGCAGGGTTCCCAAGATACTAGCTGGTATTGCTAAGTAACTCAAGTCTGAGGACTCAAGTACGAAGACTCCTGGTATATATACCTTGATATATACATGCAGGTACATAAGGTTCGTACTCAGCTAAGTCCGCTTATCTGGGATTGGTGGTCCGTGCGCAGACATGGAACCTACTAGAAGGTCACATGGTCAATTGCACCATCTATCGTCATCAGTCTAGATTAGCCCAGGCCCAAGTCATGTGATTGGTGATGTCATGGCTCTAGAGCTTCTCGGAACTGGACCCTGGCTGCTGCCAGGTTTGCGCTGGCTTCTGCTGAGCCCTTAGGAGTCTCCACCATGTGTGGTGGTCTCTCCAGGCTGTAGCGTGGGTAGAGCGAGTGAAGCGAGATTATGTAACGCGTCACACGTGAGTGCGCGCACCGAGGAGTTGAAAATGTAAGAAGTCGAGAGTTTATCGAGAGTTTTGAGAGCGAATGCAGTCGGACAGTTTCGAGAACACAAGTTGGGTGTTCAATTCCAGTCCATACAGAGTACATTTTATACTACTGCAGCATCCATAATTTGTAAATAAGAGACGCGAGATAATCATAAGGTATCACAGAATATACGAACGCGTCGTCAAGACGCAGGGTCACAGGGCGTGGATCGAGGCATAAGAACATAACCACAGGTCATGGGAATAGTGTAGGGAAGGAACCGAGGCGAAAGGAGAACACAATAGGGAGCGATCGAGGTGGCGAGGTAGGATGCGTGTGGTGCGTCACCCTCGTGACATGGGGCTCGGCATGCTCGCGGTTGATCTGAGAAGGTATCCTGGAGATAATAGTTACGAGGCCGTACAGTGATTGAGGCGAACGGGAATGTGAGAATAGACCACGAGGGCCCGAGTCCAAAGATTAGAGCGTAGGGCCGCTCGCGCTGAGGCGAGACGGATACCCTGGGCCACCGGCCCGATCCGGTCCTGCCGGGATCCCCGCACTGGATGCTCCCCCGCAAGTCGGGCTCACAGCGCATTTCAGCAGTGGGCACTTGGGAACGTCGGCAGTCGGGTTTCGTAACAGCTGGTCGGTCATGGTCCGGTTGTCAGTTGTGCAGTGGCCAGAAAAAGACCAACTGGTTCCAGTTCCAGTTGGGCCAAAAAGGGCTTACACCTGGAACCTGACCGGACCTGGAAACACTAGCCACAGCAGTGTCATCATGCTGGGGCGCCATGTTGGTGTTGTGGTGTCACCCCAGCGCCATGCTAAGACTCTTGCGCACCATAACGAGGCAGCAACGAGGTTCCAGGTGGAGGTGGCTGCTACAGGCCTGCGTGCAGAAAGGTGGAGGCGAGAACCTAGAAAGGAAAAAAGAATGAAATTGTCAAGGAAATTGTAGTTAGTTAGTTAAAAGGAGGAAAGGAAAAAGAACTTTGCTTGAGGGTTCAGTTGATGTGTTGGAACAGCTTGGATGTTGATGTGTTCAAGTTGGCAGTCAGTGTTGGTTGACATGCTGACAACATCCAGTCTGGCAACCTGTGAACCCACAAAAACCCATGAACCCATGACCACCTGTACCTACTACCCACCCATACCCTTGGGCTGTACCTGTGCAGGTTCAGAAACCCTTGGTATACACTAGTTCAACCCCAGTCTTATAGAAGGTGATAACAATGGCTTGATAGCAATGGCACAGAATCCAATGTTCTATAAGTGGTGCAAACACATTGAAACATGCTGGCATTGAATCTGTGAGCTGGTCAAAAAAGGAACTGTGAGAATCAAGAGTTGCTGAGATCTGGAGCAAACAGCAGATATATTGACTAAGCCCTTAGCGTGCCCCAAGCATAAGAAACATACCATGGAAATGGGACTATTTTTTCTAACAAATTACCATTGTGAAACACATTATATATTGTCTAGCCAAGTGTTGCTTGGAAAATGCATGCAAAATCTTGGTTTTGTTGATAAAAATTTGTTATACTGTCCTCTTGTGGGAAAATGATGACAGGATTTAAAATTATTACCCAATAAAAATAATAAAAGTATATTGTGATCCATTCAAGATATTGCCAAGATGTTACCATTCACAATTGCCATGATATAATTTAAATAACTGGCCATGAATTTCTTGTGTGAGGTATTTATGCAAGTTGCAAAATTATGTCATCATTTTTTTATACCATTTTTGACTGATACAATGATGTGCTATTGCATTTTATCAACATATTACCTGTGAAACATTTTAACAAGATATATAATATAACCTCTATAATATTCTGATAATATTATGGAAAAGTATATTTATATTGTCTACATATTGTGCTCTGAAATCACATTGACAATATTTATTTGCCTTATCAACATTTTATATGGTGAAAATTGTGGATAAAAAATGCCTTTTGTTATAGGATATGCCTAAATTTTGTCAACCGTAAAAGGGAATTTTCCATCCAGTGTTGTGGTGTCAACGCCGTCTGTATTGCCTGAGCGGTGAATGGATTCAGGGAAGTAGCAGGGCAGGGATTATCGATGGCTGTGCGGTGAGTGGGATGGATCGACCGTGGAACATGTGTGTCGTCATCGAGCGGTGGTAGATCCAGGCTTTCGATGACATGAACGGGTGAGCCATGGACGAAGAAGGCACATCTGGAATGGCCATGGAAACAGGGACAGACGCAGCATTATCATCCAGGACAGTGCGAACGAAGGTGGTGGGGGTAGAGTTATCATGAATATGGCCAGCAATGCTGCACAATGGATACGTGGATGGCTCTCTCAGAATGTGTCGACACCAGCAAAGAACGAACGGATCCTTGCTCGCTTGTGTAGACTGTAACATGGCCGAGTGTTCACCCAGACTGCATAGTTTGGCGGAGAAAATGGGGGAGGGGAAGCAGGGTGGGAAGTGAATGGTCGGCGAGGGTCTGATAGATATTTGCGAGATAGAAATTGGAAGTGTCCTGTGGGTTTGGACGAATGTCCTGAACGGACACCAAGATCGACGAGGCGACAGCAGCAGAAAATAAACCGGTCTATGAGAGATGAGTCTGTGCATGGCTTCAGGAGATAGTGACATACAATGATGAGAATGCCATCAGCGTCCGCTTTCCATCCTTCGGCCTTTTTCTTGTCTTCTTCGGTCACCATTTCTAGATACATCGAGGAGGCCCGGAAATGGGCCCTGACACATAGACACCCCCGTTGTTCCTGATTCGGTGCTGACCGGGGAGGATACTGGTAATCACCTATGGAGGTGGCAGTGGCGGGTGAGAACGGTGAGGATAGAACTAAGTGGGAGTAAGTTAATACCTCTGCTTGGGCCTATGTATGACGTCCTCAAAATATTGGAACATTTTCGCGCGAGTTGATTATGTCTAGGAGGGTGGAACGTGTTGAGAGTGCTGAAGGCACTACAAGGTAATGGGGTCGGACAACTGGACGAGTCGGGTTGCGGTCGTTGAGGACGTTGAGGTCAATGAGGTGGAGGCGATATTATTTGGCTTTGTTGTGTCGGTGTCCGAGTCGCAACCGCCCGAGTCGCAACCGCTACTGTACTGTATTGTATCAGAACGGACGCCGTCGTGAAATTCGCGGATGTTACTTTTGAAGACAACGTACATGAGTGCTTCGCCGTGCTTTGCGCAAAACGCAGATTACCCAGTTCGCAGGATACATTTCGTTGGGCAGACCAAGATCCGGAAAGTGCGAGTGCACCTTACGTCTAATCGATTTGACAGTAGCTTTCGGTCCAGGATGGTCCAATGTCTCTATCTTGATCATTTTCCGTAGAAGAGAGGTTTCATCGTATTTGAGGATGTCGAGGCGAGGGCACTGGCCGTGGTGCATGCCAAAGGTTTCTCCCAGGAACGCTCTTGTCACGCTACCGTCTCACAACAGGGATTTTTCAACCTATTATATACCCACCTATCAAACCCATGGCCGGTCGATTCTCCAGAAACAAAAGCGCGTGCGACCGAACTGCTGCCTATCTTCACACTGCGGCCCTCGGTGTGCTGGGGCTATGGAGACCGTTCGACATACGCTCCGTCCAAGTTCCACAGCGCCGATTGTCTCACTCTCATTGACATCGTGCACTCCCAACTTCTCCCCGCCGAACTCACCTTCCTCTCCGCATGACATACAGCGCTGCCTCTTACGAGAAATGGACGCGTTTCGCGACGAAGATGCAAGCGTTCGGTGGTCGGCTTTAGGCACCTTTGTGAGTAGTCCGGTTCCTTCCGGGCCTTGTTTGAAGGCCTATCGATTTGTCTATCGCTCGTGCTTGAACAGGGCGAGGAGTGGGTCTACGGGACGCGCCTGCGGGTCGTCTGACGCCTCAGAAACTCGATGCCGGCGGTGGTGTTGATTCAGCATATCCATTTCGAGTCACTGGACGTACGCCCGAGGTTCGTCAAGAACCTGGTAGATATTGGCGAAAGAGAACTCGAACGCGGAGGTCTGTTGGATGTCATGGGTTGAGTCGCAAACACAAATGCTGCGAGGAAGCGGAGGATGGACTGAGCCATCAACCTGAGGTTGATGCAAGAAAACTAGGGCGCAGCACAACTTGCGAAATGAAGTTGCTATCTGCGTCTGCCCCCCAACTCACCTTGTCCCATTCGTCTACCATCGCGATGTATATACTGTACTGAAGAGAAGCCCTGTTCCATCCTCGAAATTAGCCTTTGGTTCCCAAAAGTCTCACAGATCGAGGCGGGATATATATGAGGTGGGTTGGACGTCAGATGCGCAAGTGGGAACCACTACCCTCGTTGATATTCTCGCGTACAACGACGAGGCTTGGGGTTCGCCAATTTCGCCTACAATCTTTCGCCACGGATATGGTATTGCGTATGTGGACAGTACATACAACGGGTGACGGGGAAAGTATCGGATAGTATGAGTATGGTGGTATCGAGGACCCAGCCGGAATATGTATCCTATCGCACACACATCTCAGAGGTTAAACGATATCATACCGGTGATCTGGCTGTGAAGGATGCGGAGGATGATCTCCTGTTCGCTCCGCTATTGCCAGTGGTCCCCTCGGTGAACGACCCGTGATGACTAGGTCTGAGTCGGTGACAGACGGCTGTGACGGGGATTCTGGTGGAGGGTATGGGGTGGACATAGTGTTTCCGTGGATCGCCCGATTCACCGAGGGGGGGTCAACAGCATCCTTATCCTTGCGCAAACCAGGCTTCCGGCTACCATCATCGTCGGCAGCAGCACCAAGATCAGGTGCAGAGGTCAGTCTCGGAGAGGCGCTGGGAGCAGCGGTAGCTACTATCGGGTGACGGGATTCTAGGAAAGACAGTGAGGGGTTATCGGCGGGAGTCAAGACAGCGGCGTACCTGTAGGAAGTACACTGAGAACTTGATTAGACGAGGCTGGAGATGAGTGGTTTGGTGGAACGGAAGGCATCAGGGGTTCTGTATTTTGCCGGAGAGAAAAGGCCGCGGGTGAGGAGGTGGGGGAAAGTGGAGGGGAAGATATGGAGGGTTCGAGAGTGGATTGTGACATTGATGTACCCGAGGTGATAATATCTCGTATTGTACCGGCGATGGCTGCATCTGGTGAGGTAGAAGAAGCGTGGAGGCTTTCGACACTCTGTTGAGGAACGAGGTGTAAGTTGTCAAGCGGTAGAACACCGGCGAGGCTTTCGATGCTACGAAGGGAAGAAGGCACGGACAAAGGAGGCGCATCGGGACTGGAAATGGAAGGGACAGGCGTGGCGTTATCATTCAGGATAGTGGGAGCAAAGGTGGTGGTGGCAGAGTTGTCATGAATATGGCCAGCGACTTTGCACACTGGATACGACGATGGCTCACGCAGAATGCGATCCAAACTGTGCGTGGAGGCGGAGAAGAGTGTTGGGGCAGAATCGGTATCTTGATGTAGAGACACGTAAATGTGGCGAATCGGTTAGAGGATCGAGAACGCAATGTTCCCATTGTTGTCGTTCTGAGCTTTGAGAACAATTTGATTCCAGAGAGAACAGAACTCGTGCTGCAGTTCAGGTGACGTGTCTTGTACATCGAATTTAGAAGCTGCATCTAGAACACGCCAGAACGTGTAATACAGCGAGAATGGTTCCTGGAAATGGTCAAATTGCTGGCGAGCGACGTGAATCAAAATGGCAAGTGACAGGCTATTCGCGGCGTAGTCTCGAAGGACGGATTCCGGGACGCCCAACACACTTGAGGCGAGAATGAACCACGAGTTGTCGCGCCGTTTCACCGTTCCAATAATACTAGTAACGATAGCTTGTGTAACCAATCCAGTGCCTTGATTTCCGCCATTGCCCCAGCCTCTCACAATACAGCCAAACTTGCTCGTTTGCAGTCCCATACACTTGTTTTCGAACATGATACTACGCATGACCTGAAAATATTCTTCGAAAAACAACTCTGGATCAAGGGCCCTCGCACAAATGATAGCTCGCCAATTTTTGACCGACTCCGGAAGCAGATCTGATGAAAATGTGCGGTCGAACAAACCGGTTACTGCCGTTGAAAGCTTCCGCTGTTGCTCCCAAGTGAGACGGGGCAGAGGATCGTCGACAACTTTCGAGCTGCGGAAGCCAGGTAAGCCGGAAAAGAAGCGCTCCAATTCGTGGTCTTCGTCCAAACTGTCAAACGTCCAGAGAAACGAGCGAGTATCAATATCCGGTGGCGATTTCAAAGCAGTTTCCTCGGCTGTCTTGAGCATGCCTTGCAAAAGCATTTTGTGATAACTAATCTTCCTTACTCTAAAGCGATAGAAGGCGTTGCGATGAAAGTAGACCGACGAAGTAAACCACTGAAGGACTCGAAATGTGAGAAACGATATTCCAGCAGCAATGTGCCACGCTGGCAACGAAAGCGGGGTGTGGTATGGACTGTCATGACGAAAGATTGGGACAAACGTGATGCATCCATACAGAGCGGTGCAAATGCCGACCCATGACACCACTGACTTGAAGACCGTCAGATGGACGTGCCAAAGGAAAACAGATATGCCGGCAAAGAACAGGAACAGGGAAACGTGCAGCAGTGTCGGCAGTGCTTCAACTGCCCACGGAAGGAGAAACTTGTCGACGCCTTCGAAAAAGAATGCACGGATCCTTGCTCGCTTGTGTAGGCTGTAACGAGGCTGAGTGACCTTGAGGTATCGTCGAGCCCACTGCTGAAGCAACGTCGCAAGTAGAGCGCAGCTGATACTGATGACCAAGCTCAAGAACAACAGCGTGTTCACCCAGACTGCATAGTTCGGCGGAGAAAATGGGGGCGGGGATGCAGGGAGGGAAGTGGAAATGTTAGGGTCGGCGAGGGTCTGATAGATATGTGCAAGGTAGAAGTTGGAAGTATCTTGTGGGTTCTGCCGAATATCCTGAATGGACACTGAGATCAACGAGGCGACAGCAGCGGAGAATAAACCGGTCTGTGAGAGATGAGTCGGTGTGAAGTAGTAGGAAGATGGGGACGCACAAAGATGAGAATGCCATCAGCGTCCGCTTTCCATCCTTCGACCATTTTCTTGTCTTCTTCAGTCGCCATTTCTAGATACATGGAGAATATAGGCCCTGACCCATCGACAAAGTTGGACATTCCCCGTTGCTCCTGAGTCGGTGCAGACTGGGGTGGATACGGGTGGTCGCCTATGGGGGTCGCGGTGGCAGGTGAGAATGGGGAGGATGATGGCTGCGAAAAGTGGGAATACGATACCTCTGCCTGGGCCTATATGATCTGCCTCGGTCACATTGAGATTCTCGAAAGGTTGGGACATTGAAGATTCTGGAGTGAGTCAATATTATGGAAAGTAAAATCTGGGAGGTGGAGCGCGTTAATGGTGACCGGTGACTGGTGACTACTCTCGGGCAGCTGAAGAGCGGTAACGGGGATGGCCGAGTGCAAGACTGTGCAAGCGCTCGTTGTTCAACAAGAGTTTGTGATTGCGAAATAAGGCCTCATTAGCCTCATTTCGTGCGCTCTCGCCGTTTTATTTGTATTGGAGGGGTCTATAATGTGAAGATCTCTGCCCCCGGATCGCACAGTGAGTTGAAAGCAACGTCACTTCACACATTTTCTCACGACATTGACGGTAACCGTGTCCCATTCTCCACCCATTCACAACGCGGTCACTCAGACTCACTCTATTCTCCCACAATGTCCTCCTCGCTCAATTGCAACTCCTCTCCGCAATTTCCATATCGATGCGATTGAGACGCACAACGCCACTCCCAGTAGTATCACGGCCGAAGCTTGAACTCGAGAGTTAGAAATGGTTACCCAGGTGCGTGCAGACCCATGTCGCTCCCAAGCACGCTCACAAATCTCTATTCGCTCAAAGCTCACTGTTGAGGCCCTTCGTCACACACCGCACTTCGAATTGTTTTTGCGGGATCTTCAGCACCTCTTCGCAACCGTCTAATCTACCCAGTAGCCAACCATTGCTCAATAGCGCATGGATTGCATGATTCTTGTGCGTGGACCAAACTGGCCCTGAGCCCATTATTCCGAGTCTCCCACCCCGCAGCACATTCGCCGAGATTGGAAACATCGACCCTACTCATGGTTGTCTTGCCGCCCCCAATGACCTGCCAGTCCTGTTTATCGGCTTTCATAGAGGAAGGGACGGATGAGGGCGATGGTGTTGTCGGGGGCAAAGGTGCGTCTTATAATATGGCTGGATGAGAGCACAGCACACCCTGTTTTTTTTTTATTACTCTGGAGCTCCTGTGAGAAGGCGCAGAAGGCACCAACGCCAGGCCTGGCCGCGCCCTACACCACTGCTGTATAACTGTTGTCCTCACTGCTGCGCACACTTGCGCTCGCAGTCCACTTCGCTGCACGCTCAAGCTCCACCGGGAACCGCCGGCCATGCTACGTGTGCCTCCTCGGGTCTCCGTCTGTTGTCAGAACGTCTCTCCTCGCCAGGTATACCTTCAAGTATGGTCGCATACCAATTCACTGCCACCTTTGTTCCCGCGTCTTTGCATATTGGCCAGCTAAGGCGAGCTGGCACGTCTCCTCCAGGAGGGAATCCCGCTGTCAAAAATCGTCGTCGGCAGCGATTTGCAGGTGGGGTCCTCATGCCCTACTCGTTTGCCCGTTGGTCAGGGGTGGGAGAAGGAGATGGATCTGTTGCGAGGCACTTCTTGATAGACTATCTTCCAAGTACCATGGAAATATACAAGGCTCGTATGTAATTCATATTCTGTTCTAGAAAACTCTTGTGCCCTGTCATTTGGTCCTCTAAAGCGAAGCCCAAGTTATTGTTGCTCGCGTTTCGTCGTATCCTCCAAGGTATCCTCTCTCGACTTCGCCTTTTCGCCGACTGAACCGGCTTGTCACCTGACCGGCTGTTCCGTGCCGGTACCACCCCTGTTCACCTTGCTATGCACCTTGACATGGTGTCGAACATGCTATTCGCCGGACTACTTTCGCTACCCCTTGAACTCTTGGACCAAGTTATAGACTATGTGGCAACGTCTCCACAAGAAATTCTCACCCTGCGATCTGTGAACAAAACCCTCTGTAGTCTCGTAACACCAGCAGCCTTCAGGGAAATAGTGGTTTACACAAGAGACAAGAATATACATGGTTTCCTAGAGTTGTTGGTTAGCACACACATTTCAAAGCATGTCAGGGTCGTACAAATTGTCGAGGACCCAGGTAGGTGTGGATTCGGTTACGCTGGCGATCATTGCTGATGGGCTGTAATAATTTGTAGTTCTATCCGATTCTGAGACTGAATGGGGCGAGGATAGTGAAGACGAGATGAAGCGAGGTGCATTTGTGTCCGGTTCGAGGAGACACGCTGCTAACTCCCGAAAATAGTAGGGAACCGTCTCAGAGGTGTATGTTTCATGCTTCACCTCATTCCTTCTCTGGAAACCCTCGTAATCACGTTTTTTCCCTACGAAGACCCTTCTTGGAATAACACGTTCTCGGATAATGATGGCCCGACGCAGTACCATTCTCTCCAATGGGACGTCCTCGGAGGACTGGCTTGCAACCCAAACCCGCTACCGGCACTGCGGTCTCTCCAAATTGACAACTGGTTCGCGTTCCGTGACGATTTGTATGCTGCGGCCCCTTTCCAGCGTATGATCGCATCGTTGCGGGATTTATGTCTCGCTGTTCAAGATGCCAAGAGCGATATGTACAATTTCCCGGCCCAAGAGATTTGGCCTGACGTCATAGAGTGGCGTGTACTGCACCCCGCGGTGAACCTCGAGTCCCTCTCTATGAGCTGCAATTTTAAATGTGGGTCTCTGATTCGTCTCGACCTGGGCTCGGTTACCTTCCCGCACCTCACATCACTTTCGCTTTCCAACTTTGTCTGGGATGACGTCAGAGTTAATCCTCGGGCGGTCGTTCTGGAGGCGGAAGATTTCATTGTGCGTCATGGAAAGACGCTCAAGAAGCTCAAGCTGCAAAGTTGCAAAATCTGTGTTCCGCGAAATAGGCCTACGCCTGTCCGCTCCTGGGCAGCCGTGTGGAAGCGGTTCGCCGATGAGTTGACCGAGTTGGTGGACCTAGTAGTTGGATACTACAACTTTGATCAGCAATATGTTTACCTGAATGAATACGGCTCCTACTCGGATTCGGTCTACCTTCTACGTGGCACAGAAGAGGACACTCCTGCACTTAGAGCACTTGTTACGATTGTGAAAGGGCGGCGAAAGGAGGGATTAGACTCTTATGATGGAGACTAGGGTGAGACTCGCAAGATAATTGCGTTACATTACTCCTTACCACTAGGTACACATGGTTCAGGTACTAAGTTACGACGAATTGCTGTACTACTCCTGCTTTTGTTCCTGATATAACACATGACACAATCAGACTCGATCCTCAGTATATTTATAGACACCGGTTTAACTCTCAGGAAACTGCCAGTGGGATAATTGATGTTGGCACGCTCATCGGTGAGGTAGTTGGGATATTCAAGTATAACGTGTGGTATAAAGGAGAAGAAGTGGTACAAGCGGCAGGTGCGACTCAGAACAAACTCAGAACAGAAAGAGGGCGGAAGCAACCACGATGAGTACTGGGACGAAGTGGGGCGACGGTTACGCGTGACCCTTCGTCCAAGGTTCCCGCGCACTTGCACACTGGCACTCACTTTTTCCTGCTGCTTCAACCTCAACACCTAGCATCTACAAGCCACTTCCGATACGACATAACACTGGGGGCCGGTGTGATGCTGCAAGCCTTCAGCTACTCAAACGCTCCAAAAAATGCCTTACGTATCACGATAGTTCAGACTACCATACCATCGCATTACATGTACTCGCCGCACCATTCGTATCTTGAAAATATACACCAGAACGTATTACCTGAATGACGATATCGAAAGGTCAAAAGGAATCAAATTATACCGGACAAGAGGATGCATCACACAATATCGTACTGGCCGTGGGAAGGGTGCGGAAGATCTCCAGTGTGCTCGGCATCAAGAGAGCGCCGTGATGGACCCGCGATGGCCACGTCATTGACTGATTGCGGTGACGGCGACTGTGATGGAAGCTCTGGGATGGACATTGTGTTTTCGCGAATCACCAATGGGGGGTAAATAGCGTCCTTTTCCTTGTGCAGAGCAACCTCCGCGCTACCATCTCCCTCCGCAGCAACACCCAAATCAGGTGCAGAAGATAGCCATCGACGAGATGTGCCAGGAGTAGCGGGAGCAGGAATTGGCGAATGAGATTCTAGCGAAGACGTGTGAGCAGGTCTAGTCACGAGGGTTCGAAGACAACAGCAGACCTGTTTGGAGCATATCGTCGCGAATCGGAGTGGGAGAAGGTGACGATAAAAAGTGTGGACGATCCGAAGAAGCGCGGCGCTCTGCGGTGTACCGAATGTGAACAGCACCGGTTGCTTTTGGAGGAGGTGGGAATGTTCCTGGGGTTGTGGAGGGCATCGTTGTTGTGGTGTCAACGCCGTCTGTATTGCCTGAGCGGTGAATGGATTCAGGGAAGTAGCAGGGCAGGGATTATCGATGGCTGTGCGGTGAGTGGGATGGATCGACCGTGGAACATGTGTGTCGTCATCGAGCGGTGGTAGATCCAGGCTTTCGATGACATGAACGGGTGAGCCATGGACGAAGAAGGCACATCTGGAATGGCCATGGAAACAGGGACAGACGCAGCATTATCATCCAGGACAGTGCGAACGAAGGTGGTGGGGGTAGAGTTATCATGAATATGGCCAGCGATGCTGCACAATGGATACGTGGATGGCTCTCTCAGAATGTGTCGACACCAGCAAAGAACGAACGGATCCTTGCTCGCTTGTGTAGACTGTAACATGGCCGAGTGTTCACCCAGACTGCATAGTTTGGCGGAGAAAATGGGGGAGGGGAAGCAGGGTGGGAAGTGAATGGTCGGCGAGGGTCTGATAGATATTTGCGAGATAGAAATTGGAAGTGTCCTGTAAGGCTCCAACCGTTTAGTTTAGGTTTACTCAGTAACCAGTAAGTAAACAGTAAACAGTTGTAAACAGTTTATAAACAGTAAATAGTATTTATAAAATGATTTACATTGATACCCCAAAAACTTTCTCGAAAACCGCAGGATCCTGGAGCCATTTCTTCACTAACAGAAGGTTTGTGATGGAATCAGCCTTCATTGATGACCGTGTGTCCCTACAAATGTGTCGCGAGCTTGAAAAAAGTCTTTCCACAGGGACTGATGTCCCCATGATCGCGAGAAAGTCTCGCGCCATTTGTGCAATGACTGGGAACTCATGTGCGTGAGCCTGGTACGCAATGCCATTATGTCAGTGACAGGATTTACAAGTGAGACATAACTGTCGCATACCTTCCACCAAACAAGTGGGTAATGCCTCTTCCCAGGTCCTCCCTCATTTGAGATCCATCGCGTGAATTCGGACTGTGATTTGGGAAGTGAGTGCGTCTGGCCCTGTTCTATGACTGGGCGTGCTGCTGCTGATCCAAGGATCCCGTTGTCTGAGTCTGAGTCACCCTCAATGTGCGTCATAGGCTGGTCTTCAGGTGGGGGCATTTTAGAGGCGTACTCCTCATACACGTGCTTAAATACAGTTAGCGCATGCGCATGTTCATCCACACCAATCTTATGAAACCAGTCAGTGCGAAGCGTAGGGTGGCAAACTGGTTAATATCATGCAGACATAAGTAATGGAACATGAAAGGGGAAAGAATCAACGACGTACCAGTAGCGACAATAACATGCATCGACCCCTTCGCGATTTTGTAATAGTGCATAAGCTTTTCATGCCCGGCACATGCGGCCTCACGTATTGCAAGCGGCCACTCTGCATCATCCATGAAAGTGGTCAGATGCACACGCATGAGTTCGTACATAGGTAGAACCCAAGGAAGCGTGGGTATGCTTGAATGCGACATCACCGCAGTTACTTCAGTGAAGCACTAACCATGTGTAAGACGGTCAGACGGCATCATGGCACCAGTACTTTCGTAAATCGCTTGCTTACCTCAAGGAGTTCCTCGTATTGTCCGAGGAGGTCCCATTCTCTAGACGTCAACAGAAGGCTACGGAGCTCTTCGAATTCGAAGAGCCAAGCGTCTATGGCCTAGATAATATATTAAGTTGCCCACAATCGTCGAGAATAGTCATATTGACTCACCTTTCGAAGAATTCGTGCGCGTTTGATCATCGCATGTGTCGAGTTCCAGCGGGTTCGAACATCGCGCACAGGCATCAAAGCCGCGACTTGGGTGATCACCCCCTTCTTGCTGCGATGAGTATTGAGGGAATAGTACTGTCTTGCTTTTTCGCGAAATAGTTGGCGTCGCCCGGGGGTGCTGACGATCTTGACGACCGCCGTACGAAGCTGCGAGTTATATAACTATTCAGTGTTCATCTACTACTCAGGGTGCGTGAATCCCACCTTTTCGATCGCACCCATCCCGCTAAAATGGTCCTGCTCACCGCTCTCCCGATCAACGAGCCCGTCACTGAGATCGCTTTGTGCCTTGGATTCATCGTCTTCCTCGTTCTCGAAGTCGCGAAGTTCCTCGTCGCCGTCGGGGTCATAGTGGACCGGGAATTGCTTGTTGAGGTGCTCATAGTAGTCCTGGAACTCTGGATCGTCGACTTCTTTCGCAACACTCAGTATCTTTTGAGCCACAAGGTTTACCACGTGCGCTAGACAACGGATATGGGAGTTGTTGGGGTGGAAAGGGACACCGTAAAGTTCCATGAGCTTTTGACCAACGACACGAGATAGTACGGCATTGCTAGATACATTGTCAAGCGTAAGAGAGAACGCGTGTTGGTATTTGAGTCAGTATCGGTGAGGCGCGATAGGGGGAGGATTGTACTCATCTTGCTTGCCGTTCCAATATCTCTCATTACCTCAAAGAGCACTCTCGCAGACCCGGAACCAGTGTGTTCATGACGGTCCACCTGCTTGAAGCCAATGACCCGCTCGACAAGGTTCCAGTCGTTGTCGATCCAAGTCGCAATCGTACCCGCAAACGCGAACATCATACCGGGTGATGTCCATGTATCGCTTGCGTGTGCAATTTTCGAGTTGACAGCCTATATAGAATGAAAGAACATTAAATACCAGCAGAAAAAGGGACTCCGGAGGGACGTACATGTATTTCACGGACGATCGTGCTATGAAGGTCAGTAAAGATCTGTGCCACAGACTTGCGCACAGCCGTGTCGGAGGGTAGGGAAAATCGGCATTGAATATATTTGAAGAGCCTGTTGATAGACCCAGGTTCCCCTGTTCGAAGTAGCCAGCGTCAGCGGATAGCACAGGGACTCGGAAATAGTAAACTTACCAGTTGTGAAGGGGAGGTCTTGTTCGACGAGCCACGCAACAAAGAGTCGGGTAAAGCCGGACTGAGTCGGTTCGATCCGCGGGTTTAACAGCCCATCTTGGACGTATTTTTCCATCAACCTTGCACTTGCCAGCGTAAACCCGGTGTGCGACGACCTTGTGGATGTCAACCTTCCATCATTACCACTCTTTTCAGCCTCACGCCGTGCGATAAGGCCAGCATGTTCCTTTGTATGCGTCGCTAGGTTCCCCAGCTTTGGTTTATGAGGCTCGTTGTTGTACTGGAGTTGATGTCCGATGCCATCTTTCAGTGTGCGGGGGAATGTGCGGATCCTGGGGGGATGTAGCGGTGAGTAAATCTGCTAAATATGTCACAGTTCTGCTCTTGCTCACTGGTCGCAATACCGGCACTTAAACAACCACCGCAGTTTAGATTTGCGATCAACGGTTGCCTTAGGCTCGTTCCAATGGCTCAAGGTATGATTTTCTGGTCCACGCTTCTTTTTTTGCTCACGAGCTTGAACAGTTCGAAGTGCGCTCTCGCCATCAGACATTGCACTACTTGTTCCCATCTCAGGCTCTTGGTCGCTCGTAGTCGATCGTTCCCGATGTGCCTTCGATCGCTTCTTGTGAGGTTTATCTTTCTCCTTGGGAAGGTGGCTAGGTACCACGGCACGGCCAGTGGATGCCCCTTCTTTACTCGGTGCGCCGTCTTCACTATCACTGTCACTGACTGTCAGCGGTGTATCCACGGCATTTCGCTTGCGTTTCCTGTTCTGGGAGCAAGGTCAGCAGTCTCGGAGGGACTGTGCACTTATTGTCATGTCACACTCTCACCCTTTTGGTGGCGACAACTTCGTCACCTCTCTCATCAAATATTATTGAAGTTATGGATCTTCCTGAGTCAGTGTCGGACGCGTCATTTAGTAAGGGTTTGTATGTTTTATCGCCCCGTTGGTCACCTGGCAGCTCAGCTTCTGTGGCATGAATGTTAGACACATCATGAATATTTAATACTGACGCACCTTTCTCAGGATAAAGTCGCTTGGCGAGCCGGTGCATTTTTAGCTGCAAAGCGTGACGTTTCTCGGCCTCCACATCCTCCGCAATGTCTTCCCTATCCTCATCTGCCACCTCAGTCGTCGCCTCGGTTGTCGCTACAGTTTCAACTTGACCAGTTGTGCCATCTGGGTCTACGCGCGCATTCTCTGCCGCACCGCTGGAGATAAAGTATAGGTGAGCCAACCTCCACTTGTACTTGATAGTGACTCACATGACGATTTCGAGCTCATCTCTCAACCGCTCAAGTTTGAGCATCATCGGGGCGTGGAACATCTTGGCTCCGGGTTGGTCAATCGCAATAAGAAGATACTTTGTAACGATGTCCAGCCCGAACCTCCCCCGAGACACGTTCTCAAGGCGCCCTTCTGCGTCCCGGCAGTCCTCACCAAACGTCGCATCCATGCGCTTGTTGAAGGTTTCCCATGGTGTCTCCCCTCGGTAGCTGTTGTTTGTCATGACCCGGTGAAGTTTTCCGTCCCTCTTCCCTTCGGGTACGCTGCTGGGTAGATTTTTAGTTAGCAGGATTATTGCCTCAACAATGGCTGTTCGCGCGTGGAATTCGGCATCAGACCTGTCCGACATGGGGGGAGTTGTCAAGATGAACCCTCCACAGGAGCAGGTGCGCCGCCGTTGTCAAGTTCAGGTGAGCGTCACAAAATGAATCCGAATCTGAAGACTAACCCTACTTTAGTGATTATCAGCCACAGATTAAATATTAGGTTCGTAAAAATGTCTGTTTCAGAGGGCCGAAACTGTCTGACATCAAGACGCCCACCCAGCAAACTGTTTTTCCTCCGCTTAGCAACCTTATCCCTACAACGTCCTCCGGAAAACCGAAAAACCTGAGGTGAGCGCATGACCCCAAGGTCGCACAGTGATATCCTGGCCAACATGACTGTGGTGTTGATAACAACTCAGTGTTGGTCATGGCATGGGTGACTGAGGGTACGGAGGAGTAACTTACGCTGAGGTCTGGGACTGTGGGACATGCGGCACGCTGAGGGTCTGATCCGGTCTTGGATCCGGTTATCTATAATGTCACTATGTACAATGGTATGATACGCCTTTAGGAGGGACCTGAAAGATAAGACTTAACATATTAGTCCAAGGATCAAGCCAAGGATGGCCAGGTTGACGACGCTCACAACAACGCTGACGACGATGGTCTGAAATTTTTTGATCTGAGGCTTGACCAAATGTGGACAACAGGGCGGTTTTCTCCGAAGGGTAACTGTTTACCACTTACTATTTAGTTTATTTACTTCATACTACTAGGCCAGTAAATAAATCGTAAAAGTAAACCATATAAATGGTTTAAAAACTGTTTTAAACATAAACGGTTGGAGCCTTAGTGTCCTGTGGGTTTGGACGAATGTCCTGAACGGACACCAAGATCGACGAGGCGACAGCAGCAGAAAATAAACCGGTCTATGAGAGATGAGTCTGTGCATGGCTTCAGGAGATAGTGACATACAATGATGAGAATGCCATCAGCGTCCGCTTTCCATCCTTCGGCCTTTTTCTTGTCTTCTTCGGTCACCATTTCTAGATACATCGAGGAGGCCCGGAAATGGGCCCTGACACATAGACACCCCCGTTGTTCCTGATTCGGTGCTGACCGGGGAGGATACTGGTAATCACCTATGGAGGTGGCAGTGGCGGGTGAGAACGGTGAGGATAGAACTAAGTGGGAGTAAGTTAATACCTCTGCTCGGGCCTATGTATGACGTCCTCAAAATATTGGAACATTTTCGCGCGAGTTGATTATGTCTAGGAGGGTGGAACGTGTTGAGAGTGCTGAAGGCACCACAAGGTAATGGGGTCGGACAACTGGACGAGTCGGGTTGCGGTCGTTGAGGACGTTGAGGTCAATGAGGTGGAGGCGATATTATTTGGCTTTGTTGTGTCGGTGTCCGAGTCGCAACCGCCCGAGTCGCAACCGCTACTGTACTGTATTGTATCAGAACGGACGCCGTCGTGAAATTCGCGGATGTTACTTTTGAAGACAACGTACATGGGTGCTTAGCCGTGCTTTGCGCAAAACGCAGATTACCCAGTTCGCAGGATACATTTCGTTGGGCAGACCAAGATCCGGAAAGTGCGAGTGCACCTTACGTCTAATCGATTTGACAGTAGCTTTCGGTCCAGGATGGTCCAATGTCTCTATCTTGATGATTTTCCGTAGAAGAGAGGTTTCATCGTATTTGAGGATGTCGAGGCGAGGGCACTGGCCGTGGTGCATGCCAAAGGTTTCTCCCAGGAACGCTCTTGTCACGCTACCGTCTCACAACAGGGATTTTTCAACCTATTATATGCCCACCTATTAAACCCATGGCCGGTCGATTCTCCAGGAACGAAAGCACGTGCGACCGAACTGCTGCCTATCGTGCGGCCCTCGATGTGCTGGGGCTAGGGAGACCGTTCGACTTACGCTCCGTCCAAGCTCCACAGCGGCGATTGTCTCACTCTCATTGACATCGTGCACTCCCGACTTCTCGCCGCCGAACTCACCTTCCTCTCCGCATGCCATACAGCGCCGCCTCTTACGGGAAACGGACGCGTTTCGCGACGAAGATGCAAGCGTTCGGTGAACTTCATACATCACGGAACGCGTTCGGTGGTCGGATTTAGGCACCTTTGTGAATAGTCTGGTCTCTTGCGGACCTTGTTTAAAGGCCTATCGATTGTCTGTCGCTCGTGCTTGAACAGGGCGAGGAGTGGGTCTACGGGACGCGCCTGCAGGTCGTCTGACGCCTCAGAAACTCGATGCCGGTGGTGGTCTTGATTCAGCATATCCATTTCGAGTCGCTGGACGTACGCCCGAGGGTCGTCAAGAACCTGGTAGATATTGGCGAAAGAGAACTCGAACGGGGAGGTCTGGTGGATGTCATGGGTTGAGTCGCGAACACAAAGGCTGCGAGGAAGCGGAGAATGGACTGAGCCATCAACCTGAGGTTGATGCGAGAAAACAAGGGCGCAGCACAACTTGCGAAGCAAAGTTGCTATCTGCGTCTGCCCCCAACTCACCTTGTCCCATTCGTCTACCATCGCGATGTATATACTGTACTGAAGAGAAGCCCTGTTCCGTCCTCGAAGTTAGACTGGGTTCCGAAATGTCTCGCAGATCGAGGCGGGAAGTATGTGAGGTGGGTTGGACGTCAGATGCGCAAGTGGGAACCAATACCCTTGTTGATATTCTCGCGTACAGCGACGAGGCTTGGGGTTCGCCAATTTCATCTTTCGCCACGGATATTGTATTGCGTATTAGGACGGTACATACATCAGGTGACGGGGAAAGGATCAGATAGTATGAGTATGGTGGTATCAAGGACCAAGCCGGAATATGTATCATATCGCACACACATCTGAGAGGTTAAACGATATCATACCGGTGATCTGGCTGTGAGGAATGCGGAGGATGATCTCCTGTTCGCTCCGGTATTGCCAGTGGTCCCCTCGGTGAACGACCCGTGATGACTACGTCCGAGTCGGTGACAGACGGCTGTGACGGGGATTCTGGTGGAGGGTATGGGGTGGACATTGTGTTTCCGTGGATCGCCCGATTCACTGAGGGGGGGTCAACAGCATCCTTATCCTTGCGCAAACCAGGCTTGCGGCTACCATCATCCTCGGCAGCAGCACCAAGATCAGGTGCAGAGGTCGGTCTCGGAGAAGCGCTGGGTGCAGCGGTAGCTACTATCGGGTGACGGGATTCTAGGGAAGACAGTGAGGGGTCATTGGCAGGTGTCAAGACAGCGGCGTACCTGTATGAAGTACACTGAGAACTTGATTAGACGAGGCTGGAGATGGGAGGTTTGGTGGAACGGATGGCATCAGGGGTTCTGTATTTTGCCGGAGGGAAACGGCGGCGGGTGGGGAGGTAGGGGAAAGAGGAGGGGAAGATATGGAGGGTTCGAGAGTGGATTGTGAGATTGATGTACCCGAGGTGATAATGTCTCGTATTGTACCGGCGATGGCTGCATCTGGTGAGGTAGAAGAAGCGCGGAGGCTTTCGACAGTTTTTTGACCAACGGGGTGGAAGTTGTCGAGCGATTGTGCACCCGGGAGGTTTTCGATGAGACGAGGTGGAGAAGACACGGACAAGGGAGACGCAGCGGGACTGGCAATGGAAGGGACGAGCGCGGCGTTATCCTGATGGATAGTGGGAGCAACGGTGGTGGGGGCAGAGTTGTCATGAATATGACCAGCGACTTTGCACACTGGATACGACGATGGCTCAACCAGAACGACATCCCAATTGGGCGTGGAGGCGGAGAACAGTGTTGGCGCAGAATCGGTATCTTGATGTAGAGACACGTAAATGTGGCGAATTGGAAAGAGGATCCAAGTCATCCTACGATCGTCGTTCTGAGCTTTGAGAACAATTTGATTCCAGAGAGAACAGAACTCGTGCTGCAGTTCAGGTGACGTGTCTTGTACATTAAATTTAGAAGCTGCATCTAGAACATCATAGAACACGAAATACGGCCAGAATCCCTTCCTGAAATGGTCAAATTGCTGGCGAACGACGTGAATCAGAATGGCAAGTGACAGGCTATTCGCGGCGTAGTCTCGAAGGACGGATTCCGGGACGCCCAACACACTTGAGGCGAGAATGAACCACGAGTCGTCGCGCCGTTCCACCGTTCCAATAATACTGGTAACGATAGCTTCTGTAATCAATCCAGTACCTTGATTTCCGCCATTGCCCCAGCCTCTCACAATACAGCCAAACTTGCTCGTTTGCAGTCCCCTACATATGTTTGAGAACATAATACTATGCATGACGTCATCATATTCGTAGGGAAACCAAGCCGGATCAAGGGCCCTCGCACAAATGATAGCTCGCCAATTTTTGACCGACTCCGGAAGCAGATCTGATGAGAATGTGCGGTCGAACAACCCCATCAATGCCGTCGAAAGCTTCATTATTTGCTCTGGGGTGAAACGGGGCAGAGGATCGTCGACAACTTTCGAGCTGCGGAAGCCAGGTAAGCTGGAAAAGAAACGCTCGAGTTCGTGGTCTTCATCCAAACTGTCAAACGTCCAGAGAAACGAGCGAGCATCAATATCCGGTGGCAATTTCAGAGCAGTTTCCTCGGCTGTCTTGAGCATGCCTTGCAAAAGCATTTTGTGATAACTAATCATCCTTTCTGTAAAGCGAATGAAGGCGTTTTCATGATAGTAGACCGACGAAGTAAACCACTGAAGGACTCGAAATGTGACAAACGATATTCCAGCAGCAATGTGGCTGGCAACGAAAGCGGGGTGTGGTATGGACTGTCATGACGAAAGATCGGGACAAACGTGATGCACCCATACAGAGCGGTGCAAATGCCAACCCATGACACCACTGACTTGAAGACCGTCAGATGGACGTGCCAAAGGAAAACAGATATGCCGGCAAAGAACAGGAACAGGGAAACGTGCAGCAGTGTCGGCAGTGCTTCAACTGCCCACGGAAGGAGAAACTTGTCGACGCCTTCGAAAAAGAATGCACGGATCCGTGCTCGCTTGTGTAGACTGTAACGAGGCTGAGTGACCTTGAGGTATCGTCGAGCCCACTGCTGAAGCAACGTCGCGAGTAGTGCACAGCTGATGCTGATGACCAAGCTCAAGAACAAGAGCGTGTTCACCCAGACTGCATAGTTCGGCGGAGAAAATGGGGGCGGGGATGCAGGGAGGGAAGTGGAAATGTTAGGGTCGGCGAGGGTCTGATAGATATGTGCGAGGTAGAAATTGGAAGTGTCTTGTGGGTTCTGCCGAATATCCTGAATGGACACTGAGATCAACGAGGCGACAGCAGCGGAGAATAGACCGGTCTGCGAGAGATGAGTCGGTGGGAAGGAGTAGGAAGATATGGACGCACAAAGATGAGAATGCCATCGGCGTCCGCTTTCCATCCTTCGACCATCTTCTTGTCTTCTTCAGTCGCCATTTCTAGATACATGGAGAATATAGGCCCTGACCCATCGACAAAGTTGGACATTCCCCGTTGCTCATGAGTCGGTCCCGACTGGGGTGGATACGGGTGGTCACCTATGGGGGTCGCAGTGGCAGGTGAGAATGGGGGCGATGATGGCTGTGCAAGTGGGAATACGATACCTCTGCCTGGGCCTATATGATCTGCCCCGACATTCTCGAAAGGTTGGGACATTGAAGATTCTGGAGTGAGTCAATATTATGGAAAGTAAAATCTGGGAGGTGGAGCGCCGTTAATGGTGACCGTTGAACGTTGAACGTTGACTGGTGACTGCGGTAACGGGGTTAGCCGAATGCAAGCGCTCGAGCCTCATTTCGTGCGCTCTCGTAGTTTTATATTGCAAGCCTCTACAACGTGTAGACCTCTGCTCCCACCGTGGGTAGCAACGTAACTTCAGACATTTTCTCACGACATTGACGGCAACCGCGTCCCATTCTCCCATTCACGACGCGCTCTCTCTATCCTCCCACAATGTCCTCCGAGTCCTCGCTCATTTGCCCCACCTCTCCGCAATTTCCATACCGAAGCGATTGAGACGCACAACGCCGCTCTCAACAAGGGCCCAGTATCACAGCCGAAGCTTGAACTCGAGGGTCAGAAATGGTTACCCAGGTGCGTGCAAACCATGTCGCTCCCAAGCAGGCTCACAAATCTCTAGTCGCTCAAAGCTCAATGTTGAGGCTCCTCGTCACGCACCTCCTGCACTTCGAATTCTTTTTGCGGGATCGTCAGCGCCTCTCCACAACCGTCTATTCTACCCAGCAACCAACCGTTGCTCAATGGCGCATGAAACGCATGATCCTTGTGCGCGGACCAGACTGGCCCAGAGCCCATTATTCTGAGTCTCCCCACCCCGCAGCACATTCGCCGAGATTGGGTACATCGACCCTACTCATGGTTGTCTTGCCGCCCTCAATGACCTGCCAGTCTACTTGCTGCTCGTTCAGTCGCATATTCCCAAGTCCTGTTTGTCGGCTTGCATGAGGGGAGGGACGGATGAGGGCGACGGTGTTGTCGGGGACAAAGGTGCGTCATATAATATGGCTGGATGGGAGCACAGCACCCTGTTTTTTACTCTGGAGCTCCCGTCAGAAGGCGCGAACGCCACCCTACACCACTGCTGTAATACTGTTGTCATCACCGCTGCACACACTTGCGCTCGCCGTCCACTCCGCTGTGCGCTCAAGCCCCGCCGGGAACCGCGCGCTATGCCACGTGCGCCTCCTCCCGCAACTGATTGTTACAGGCGCCAGATGCCGCTGAGTCACATACTCGTTAGTGATCGACATGGCATCTTTACATTCTCAGGTCTGGTCGCTTCTCACCGACGTGCTACCATCTTCCACCCATCCTGACCTGGTCATAAGTGCATCATGGGCCGTCTTTGCACGGGTCCCCGTCTGTTGTCAGAACGTCTCTCACTGCCATGTACCGTCAAGTATCGTCGTACACCAATTCACCTTCGTTCCCGCGTCTTTGCATATTGGCCAGCGAAGGCAAGCTGGCACGTCTCTTCCAGGAAGGAATCCCACAGTCGAACATCGTCGTCGGCATCGATTTGGCAGGTGGAGTCCTCATGCTCCACTCCTTTTCCCTTTGATCAGGGGCTGGGCGTCAGAGAAAGGGATGGATGTGTTGCAAGGCACTACTTGATAGACTACCATGGAAATAAAGTGGTATAGGTTACAAGCGCTTGATCGAGTCCGCCGAGGTAGCACCTGTGTAGGGGAGCGCACGGAGGTTGTTCAACCTCCAAAGGGAGGGGGAAACAGGATATGAGAGACGGGAAGCGAGACCGAGACGACGAGAACGAAAGCAAGTGCCAACCGACTCGGAGGCAACGAGACGACGAGAGACAACTTGGTGAGTGAGTTCGGATTCGAGTGCCCTCGTTTGGGCCATAATCGAATCAAAAATCACACACGAGGAGGGGGTAACAGCACCGATGTAGCACTTTTGATTCAGCAAGAAGCGGGTGATTAAATATAAAGAATTTGTACCAGTAAAAAGAGAGTAAGTAAAGGATGGATAATAGGGAGCACGGAGTTGAGGCAAGTGGCGCAGAACAAGGTGACGTGAGTCCGAGGCCGAAGTAAGGAGGGATGTCATGCGTTCTGAGAGAAAGGGCACCGTGGCCGAGGTGATCAAAATGTGCCGGGCTCAGCACTCGGGCTGGCCTTACATGGGTGGGACCATTCGGCAGAACTGGTAACTTATCCCAGGAGGACATCAACCAAGCAGGCCGGATACGATACGGAGGCCTCATCACCGGTTCCTCGTTACAGAGTACGGGGAGCGAATGAAAAAGGTTTTGGTTCTATGGACCCGGGTTTCGAGTTCGAGAGCCAAGCAATCAGGTGCACTATCAGCGGATTGGTAAGCGTCGTTCATTGGGTTGGGTTGTTACGGCTCTTTTTTTTTTTTTTTTTTTTGAACCGTTTATATCCCGGAGTGCAAGCCCGAGGCTTAGACCGGACGTAGCCTGCTACATTTACAAAATTTGTACCTAATAGGGGGGCCCTTGTTACCAGAACTGGGCGGGGAGAGTAAACACGTGTGGGGCGTCTTAAGCAGTTGGCCCGAGAGTTCGCAATCGCGCGGGGAGGTAGGGCTGGGCGTCAGACGCCGAGATTTTCGTGTACGAGTCCACTGGACTCGCGTGGGGGGTTTTTACTCGTCTCCTCAATCGGGTTCCGGGGGGACCTCTTCCCGCGGTCCGGCTTCGGGGTGCGTGAGTGCATGGCTCTCCTGTATGAAGTTCAGTAAACGTTCGGCGTCTTTCCTTCCCGGGCCGATAATGCGGGAGAAGCGGGTGGGGTTGTTGGGAATGAAAGGGATGTGGGCCTGGCACCGTGCTGCGTTGAAACGTGTGCAGGAGTGGATAATGTGGAGTGATGATCTGGTCTGGTATCCGCAGGGGCACTCCCGTGCCTCGGGGGGGTCGTTGGGCCGGAAGCGGTCGACGTACGTGCCCGTGAAGGCGTGGTCGACCGCTACCTGGATGGCCGTTGATGTGGTCCGGCGGTTGAACCGGAACTTCTTGGTTTTGTTCCCCTCACTGTCTTTCGCTCTTTGCGTCGCGGCTTGCCATAGGGAGTGGCCGCCACCATCAGGTGGCTGGGTGATGGTGTGCTTGTGGGCGAAACTGCGGGGTCTTCCTCCTGCTTCCCGCTCTCTCCTCTTATCCCGCCAGTCCTGCGCCCATTCCTCTACCGCCTCCTTTCGCGCGCTGTCCTTCTGTTTGGCCGCCGACTGGATGCGCCTCAACCCCGACGGGGGATCGCGTAGGCAGGCTTCCGATGCCAGCTCGCGTGTTGTCATCTGCCTCTCCAGTGTGAAGTCCACTGGGGTCCAGGCTAAAATGATGAGAGTGTCCTCATGAGCATCACAGAAAGACGTGAGGGAAGAATTGAAAAGGGACGCAGCTTCGTGTGCTGCCCTTGATCTTGGGTCGGACGTTGCTGTCAGCGCCGACCAGTCTGCACAGAAGATGTATATGGTGTCGGGGGCCATCACAGATGCGTAGTGGCGCGTGAGTGCCTCCGCTGCTTTGGCGATGCCGAAGCAGCTTGCATCAAATTTCATGCACTCCTCCCCGTATGTCCAAGCCCATTGTGCGTCCCTACCCAATTGAGGGTTGACCGCTAGCGTGGCTGCGGCGCCGCCCACTACCTTGCCGTCCTCGCGCCCTATGTTCGTGAGTGCGGAGGCGACGTGTACGGCCGCGGTGCTGCAGTCGCCGAGGCTTCTGTACAGGGAGCTCGTCCAGTCCCTCCGTACGCTAGCGTTCATGACGCCCCAGCGCTTGACGCGTTTCTCCCAGTTGGGTACCTCCCAGGGGGCGGAGGCGACAATGTTGACGCGTGGTCCCCCTGCGGGCACCCTTGCAGCAAGAGTCTCTAGGACTGTGCGGCGCAACCTAGACCTACCGGGCTGGCTCGTAGCGGCGGGGACCGCCAGGGGGAGATCCCCTGGGTGCGGGTCGTACCAGTCAGGGCCAAGGCGTCGCAGGAGCTGAGAGCCCCGCGGTAGGCTGTAGAGGCGGATCGCCGCTGTGTGGGACATTTTCTCTAGCTGCTGTGCCATGGGCAGCATGCCCGTGATCTGTAGGAGGGCGTCGCGGGGGGCGGTACGGAAGGCACCCGTGATTACCTTGACCCCCTCGTTTTGTACTTTTTGGAGGAGGCCAACGAGCTTCTTCTGCCGGTTCCCTGTGAACCATAGCTGGCAGCCGTAGGTCATAACCGGGAGGCAGATCGCGTTGTACGCGAGCCTCCAGTTGGCCATGTGCAGGCCCCTGACCGAGTTACCTAGGACTCTGAGCGCTTTCAACGACGCGCGTGCCCTGTTGGCGGTGGTTCTGACGTGCGGCTCCCAGTTGAGACGCCAGTGGAGGAAGAACCCCAGATACCTGAGCGTCTCGGCTGGTCTCGTCACGTAGTACGAGTTGATGTCTGGGTCTGGTAGGATTAGTCTGGGGGGTCTCGGTGCTGGGTTGCGCTCGTAGGGGCGTTGAAAGAGCATGAGTTCTGTCTTGTCAGGCTCAATAGCCAGGCCGACTTTCCTTAGCCAGTTCACGCATACTTGGTACCTTGCCCGGAGGAGACGCGTCACGTCGTCCCATTCATCCGCACAGGCGAAGATGACTCCGTCGTCGACGTACATCCCTAGGGATGAATTGTTCCATCCCCGCATCAGGTGGAGCAATGGGGAGGTGTATATGATGGAAAGGACAGGGGAGATGGGGGAGCCCTGCAGGCACCCCCACTGGTTGTCCCCGTTCCTCGCTAAGAATGTTGTTGAAGCGTAGGCGGACCTTACGCTCCTTCAGGAAGGCGGTGAGCCATCCCGAGACCCTTTTGTCGAAGCCCATCGCGTCTATCACGCTGACTAGCCTCCCGTGGTTGACGTGGTCGAAGAAGCCCTTCACGTCAAATAATAGTATGCCGCACTTGAGTCCTTTCCGGTGCGCGTCCTGTATGTCGTGTATTAGTGCCAGGCCCGCGTCCATACAGGAGGAGTGCTGGCGGCCCCCGAATTGCGTGGTCAGGACAAGGTCGAGCTTTGTGATGTCGTGCTGGAGGCGGTTAGCTACCACTTTTTCCAGTAGCTTACTCATGCATTCTAGCAGGGAGATGGGGCGG